>BOPP01000123.1:559695-608363 GCA_017312745.1 Gryllus bimaculatus | reverse complement strand
AGCCATTCACAACTCTCACTGTTGTCGAATTCCAGACGGCACGAAACCATTTCCTATTTCTTACTTTTCTGCAGTGTTATTACTTTTTTTAAAAAAAATTTACCTAGTAATATCGTGAAACTAGATTTTGAACCTTGGCTATACAGAAAATTTATTGGAAAAGTAAGATGACAAATTAACGCCATAATATGCCTAAAATTAATATAGGCGTGTTATCCACCACATTAAAACCAAGCCACTTTACTTCGATATGTTTATATGTCGTAAATAAAACATCTATATTTTAAATATCAATGTTATTATTTTTTCGCTACGGAGTAGACGGAAAGTTCTGTAATGCTGCGCGAAAATCGGCGAATTTTCGACATAAAAACTTATTTCCGGGCCCTGGTAAGGAAAACGTGAGTAAATTCACTTACTAAATTTAGGGGATGGGGAATCCTCTAACACATGGTGTAGCCAGAATCAATGATTTGTGGGTTGTTGATAGCAAAAAATCGATTGACGAGAAAAAGTTTATTCGTCTGACCGTGAACAACTCTAGCTGCTAAACCTTTCAGCCAATTTTCTCCGAAATTGATAGTCGTCAATCGATCTGGTTGAAGTCGCGGCCCCTTGAATTTGAAACCGATATTGCAATTTCGGGAGATAATTTACTAGAAGCCCCTGAGGTAAATTTTACTCTGCGGAAAGAAAATTGCTCTATTGTTTCTGACTAAATTTTATTGTTGGACAGTGTAAAGGACGTTTAAGAGATTGGTGCAGGTCCCATGTTCGTTGACATCCCTGATTTTTCGAAAATTGCAAAAGTTCACAATTTTTTCGGCGACTTCCTACAACTGCAATTCCGAAGATTAGAGATTTTTTTTGCTTAATGGAACATATTCCTTCAAGATACATTTTGAAACCAAGTGATGTAACACTTTTCGAACATTTAAGTACTTTTCGCGCAATTCTGCGTGAAAATACGGACGAGAAAGTACGTGCTGATTTAGCACCACTAGTTTGTCCATGTTTTCATCGACATCGAAAATCTCTTATTCATGTATTGATGTTTCGATGAAATTCGCCAGAACTACACTATGACAACCGCAACAACTGATTTACGTCAAGTGCACGTCTAAATAAATCGTAGTATGGCCGCCTTCATTTCTTGGCGGCGCTGGCGACAGCGTCCGCGTCTCGCGTCGTGGATAGGCGGCCTCTGTCCGGCTGCATCGCGACACGCCACCGGAGACGCAGACTGAGTCAGCGGCTGCGGCCGCGGTCGCGCCGCGCTGGACGACGACGGCGGCGCCTTCTAAATATACCGCTATGCAGCCGGGCGACACGCTCTGATGCGGCGCGGCGCGGCGCGGCGCGAGAAACGGCCACGTACAATGGCCGAGAACGCAGCCACCGCCGCCGCCGGCGGCGGAAATAGACGAAGAGGAAGGGGAGGAATGGGGTTGGCTGGAAAGGATGCGAGGCAAGACAAACGGGCTGACGAAGGAGCAGGCGGGCGGCAGAAACGGAGGGATGCCGTGCGAACCCAAGGCTAGAGAGGCAGGGTGAATGAAAGATGAGTCGGAGACGCACTGGGTTGATGGGTGCAGGGCCAGAAGATTCACAGGATTTGCTTGTGATTAAGTCTCGGATGTTATCAAAAGGAGAAATAAGCTTGTAAATATTGTATACTCCATTTGAAAATTATGCGCCAGGACTAATGAAATATGGTCTAACAATTAATAGTTTTATGTATTCATGAACAGTTGCAAAACTTTAAGTTTCAACAATTAATTTCGCATTTTGTCTGCACTTAATATTTCAGAGGTAATTTTTAAACTAACATATAATGATTTCCTCTGTACCATCGTCGAAATATTAACTCTAATGCCACAAATTAGTTATCGAAGATAAATTTTCACATCAGTCGCATTCAGACAAATCGTTTCCGGGTTCCAGCGCCATGATATCATCTAAAAGAGAAGTGTCCAAGATGTATGGTTTCAAGGTCCACAACTGAAACACATGATTGCGGGCCTTATTTTCATTACTATATACTAGAATTTATTAAACAGTGCACATGACGTAAATCAGCTGTTCACGGTTTTATCCAATCGGGAGCTTGAACGTCCGATAGTGACGTCACTGTGGCGTCATTTAAGCTCCCTATTGGATGAAATCGTAACAGCTGATTCAAGTCAAATGCACGACTAAATAAAACGACCTGACTTTCAATTGTTAAACACACCTGACTTTCAATTGTTAAATTGATGATGTTCGGCTCTAAGCCGCCATCCTGATTGAGGTTTTCCTGGGTTTACTCAATCGCTTAAGGCGTATGCCGGGATGGTCCCTAGATTTCTTCTCCCAGACGTAAATGTACAGCTTGTCCTCCGCTTTTAAAATGTTACTACTATATACTCGTATGTATGTAAATTCAGTGGTTAGGCGGAAGAGCAGGCCCTATGGCCTGAGCCTCGCCATTAATAAAGGCATTATTATTATTAACTATTATTATTATTTATTATTATTACTTCCTCGTATTGATCTCGGCAGTATGCCCGGCTGCTCTGAAAGGGGGAGGGGGTGGAACCAAACGTGATATCATGCTGAACCATTCATAACACACAGGAATGATTTTGAATTTTTGAATATACTGGACAAGAAAGTTCTATAAATCAAAACTTAACTTATTTTTACAATGACGAAGGTGTTGTCCTCGGCAGGGTGCATGCGCTACAAGCACAGTGTATTAACACAACATGAATGAAAGAGACTTCACTTTTCACTATTAACCTTTCGCGGGGCCCAGTGAATGGCGTCGCGGCTGGCCGCATGCGGTCCGCCAGATGGACAGCCCTGATCTAAAAGAAGTTTAGACAAATACTACTGCAACAAACGAAAGCCATTCCCACGATTTCTTATGAACAGCATTCGCAATCACATCTGTGATGCATGTTTTTAAGTTTGAGGGGGCAAATATGCATATTCATTGAAATTCTAAGAGAAATATGCCACATTAAAAAAAAAAAAATTTTAAAAATTAAAAAAACGCAATAAACGCAATATGAATAATAACTTAAATATGAATGGGTGAACACCAGAACGGTGTAAATGACATTTTATAAATTCTGAGAAAAAAAAAGTTTATTTTAGGATATATTTCAGTGGTAAGGTATTTTTCTGGTTTTCTGAACAATTGATATGCAGTGGTGTAAATGACGAAACAAAAAAAAAAGATTTTATAGTGATATTGACTAAAAAAAATAGATTTCTCAGAATTTATAAAATGTCACTTAAACAGTTTTGGTTTGATAATTCGATATTTGATAATTAGCTTATTATACAGCTCATAATTAAAAATATGATTTTTCATAAACTTCCGGGACTTAGTTATGATTCACTAATTATTTCGGCGGTATCGTGGGTTTTTCTAAAACCAATGAACGCGACGTGTAATGTTCAGTTAATTTGATAAGTTTTCTCTATCCATTGCGATCTTGTAGTAGTAGAGAGCCTGGGCACCTACTTGTCATTCTGGTGGACTACCTTAAATTGTCTATTTAATCTGTTCAAGATTTCTTTAGCTAAGATTTCTAAAATATATGATATTAAACGTTCAGGGTAGTTCTTGATGTTTGCCTTTGAATCCTTTTTTTTCTTCGCGAATACAGATTACGAGTAACTAACAAAGACATTTAAAACTCCAATGCTGATCAAAAACTGAAATGATGAAAAATGATGGTGTAGTTATTGCTCCCGCAACGTTTCTTGAACAATGGATCGAACAAATGCGAGGAGAGTCGGGTATTATATACGAAATAGGCCAATAGATTTTATGTAGCAATGGCTCTCTCTCTCTGGAGCAATTCCTTAACAACTTTCTCAACAATTTGCATTCGAGGTATCTCTTGTGATGGATCTTCATCTGCTTCGGTCATTTGGTATGATTTTTTTTGGAGAAAATCACTAATAGAAGTTCTCATCTTCAACCGAAAATACTTTGAATTTCGCTCCAGAGTTTGAAATGTTGACATCAGTACTCGCTGCGAGCTTTTGCCTTCCATTTTTTATTGTGCCGAAGAGGGGGAAGCAAGGTCATCGTTCAAGAAAAGTTGCGCGGTTTAAATTAGTAGAGGCGAATTTCAATGAAATGTCATTTTCACTTTAGAACAATGTGTTTGAAAATAGACAATTTTATATTATGACAAAAGAAAATGGGTCACTTTTTTAAGACATTTTTCTGCATTTCTCGTCCATTCTGACTAGTAAGTCATTTTTAAAACATTTTTCGCGGATTTCGTAACTTTCGATTCGATTAATCTACTTTACCGATATCATTTTATTGGTACTTGCTTCAAATTGTATTTACGAGATGGAATAATGGTTATCCACAGAATTCTTGCGTAGCCTATTAGGCTATTCGATTTCTTCGCTCAGATAATTACAATGTCAGTCGTTGCGCGAATGTAATCGAAGATTCCTACAGAGCCCTGCAGCGCCTTTATCGTTTCAGCAAAGTTCGCGAGAACTTAAGACAGATTTCCTGATAAAGAACAGTCCAAACCAACAGTTTGCAAGCTTAGTTCACAAGAACGGAACGAAGAAGTCTCGATTACATAAGTAAACATATCCAACAGCTTGAGTTGTTCATATGTGTGTTGTGGTGAGTTATTGTTGGCACTTCTAATGAAATAATTATATGCGTCGTCATTGCCAACAATAGTATTTATTAAAAAAGCAGCTTTCGTTATTAAACGACTACAGGTAGTCGTTTTTGTGGCTTCCATACATCAGAAAACTGATGATGATGGCTAAGCCATCGAAAGCTGCTTTTTTAAATAAATAATATTGTTGGAAATGACGACGCATAAAATTATTTCATTGAGTTGTTCATCTAAAATGGTTTTGATACCTCTTTTTACGTCATTTTGCATTGCTTTTATGGAATTTTTAAAACGTTTTAAGAGCATTTTATTGACCATTTTTGGCGATGTTTTAAGTCATCAAAATTATCCCGCTAGTTATCAGCTATAAATAGGCGGCATTGCAAGCAGGAAAAGAAGAGAAAGCGATTCGCATAAGAGCGCCACTGTGCTGTCCCCAACGCAGCCTCTCCAAGCAGCTTGGACACCGACGTCTTCTTGCAAGTGGGACAGGCGGACAGATTGCGGCACTAATCGAAGGCGACACAGCAATGAAGAAATAGGAGAAAATCAAACGGAACGAGGAAATGACATGAACGCGGAAAAGGCGAACCAAACAATTCTATAAAAAGAAGCGGCCCCTGTGTATTTATTCGTTTCGAAATGACCCAGCAGAAACAGGCTATTAATTAACAAACCGAACGAAGATAAAAAGATGTCGCATGCATCAGCTACTGAAAGAGCACTTAACCTTAGATTATCTAAAAGGAATCTCCATAACATTCAAGGGTATTTTTGTCGAGAGTTCGAAGTTTCTCGCAAGTGTTTTTTATTACTTACCTCATTTTAATTTAAAAGAAGAGTCTAGCAATATTTGCGTTCATTACTATTGAGATTCACATGTTATCAATTGTGTAAAGCAAAGTCTACCATTACGAAAGCTAATAGGTGGTACAGAAGGTGGAACAACTACGAAAACTAAGAAGTGGTACCCAGACTTTTTCGATCTATTTGTAACATTTACGTACAATTATAATAATTATATTGTAAACTAATGTACTTAAATACTTTTAATATGTCAAATAACGTGTAGAAATTTCTCTTCATCGAACAGTTTGAAACACGACACATGATTATCATCCAGCACTATCAAAATATCCACTTTGTACATAAAATTGACCTATTGGTTGCAATACGGCTAATAATGTGCTCAACAACGGTGAGTGTAATTATTTGAGTGACTTTCAACAGCAGCAGCAATATTAATAATAATAATAATAATAATAATAATAATAATAATAATAATAATAATAATAATAATAATAAATATTATTAATAATCCCTAAATTATTTCTTTATCTGCAAGGATCAGGGAAAAGGGCCTACTCTTCCGCCTAACCAATATATTGAAAATAAATTATTACTACATTTAAATATTGATGAGAGGACGGCCGACGCGAGTGGAGGACACATGCAGGGACCATCAGACAAGGCTGAAACGATTGAGTGAACCCTGGAAAAACCACAATGAGGGTGAAGACCGTACATAAACAGTAGACAGGAATAGAAAATAAGTGAAATATACGAAAAAAGATGTCCAGGAGAACGGAGTACAGAAGAATAGTTTGCATTTGTCATTTTTCCTTGCTGCCCTCTCAGAACACGCACAACACCTCTTCACTCTCGTTACAATAGACTCTCTCATTCATCAACTAAACTCAGGCTCTTCCCCAGATTACCATTTGCACCAAATGATTCATCTGTCTAAATCTAAATCTGTCCATTCTAAACCTCCCCCAGACCACGGGATCTAACGACAGCTATTTCCTTAAACCACATTCTACACAACCCCACTCTTCTTCCGTATTGATAAAAGTCCATGTAAAATGAAAGTCGATGTAACGCCTGGATTGATTGTTAGTGATTCCGGAGCTGTCAACTGTCAAGGTCATTAGTCCCAAAAGTTTAGTACATGTTTCCCCCTCGGGAGGGGGCGGTGGTCTTGCCTGCTGGATGGCGAGATCCGGCGCCGACATACCGTCCGCCAGCGGGGTTTTCCCCAACCAGGTATCTCCCGTCAGCTGAGCGAACGCCCTACCCGGAAAAAGCTCTCAGCGTTCGACCGGTCTCCCGGCATGTGTGGTAGTTTAGTGTGCTTTCTTCGCTGTCAAAAGACTCGTAAGGACATCTTGACAAAGAGCGATTCGTTGACAAAAACTCGCCTAATTAATTCCCAATTTTGAGTTGTGGAGGCACGAAATGCTCACAAAGAAAAACGCTCGGTACTAAAATATGCGGGTGTCGAAATACCCAGTTCTCACATTTTTGCGCGTGGTTTTCCCGGCCATTAAGTTACGCAGCGCTCGCGCAGTCGGGAGGCGTCAGCCCTCTGAGAACAGACAGTGATTCTGCAACCGCTTATTACATCTCTATTTTATTTTATTTTTTTCAGTTTTGCTGCGCTTTGGACCTCGTCAAGTTAAGCTAAGGCAAAGAGTACACATCTTTGAGAGCTAAGGTGCTGAGTCCAAAACATACTATGGCTTATTGCCACAGTTGTCAGATCGACATTGACCGAGAGAAGCAGGAACCTGTTCGATCTCTCGGCATTTCGCCTCCGTGACAAATTTGATGACCAAAGACGACGTTGGATTTTCTTCGAATTTGCCATGAAAACCCCTTGTAGTAATTACAAATTATGTAAGTGTAAGATCATCTTTTTTTAACTAGATGCTGCCCATTTTAAAGGTTTTTTTTGTTATTATTTAAGGTCGCATTAACTACTAGGTCATTAGCGACCAGTATTGCGTGTAACGGTATGGTAACTATGAGGATGACACGATATGATAATAGGAGTGTGAAAGGACGCACACAATACAACCATGCACGAGGGGGGACTCGAACCCGTGATCCATCGGTCCGAGACCGCTACGGTGAAACTGCCCCTCACGTCGTTAGCTTCAATGTGGAGGCAGTGAGGAAGTGGTTCACCACTGATCTTTGAGCAGGACTCGGCGTGTGCCTCGACAGTCGACATCCTACTGGACAGCCAGGGGCGGATTCCAAACGCACATATAAAAAAGTCCGACGGGGAGCGTGAACACCCTTGGGAGATTGTCCAGATTCCGGCGGCACTCACGTCGATAGCTTCAAGGTGGTGGCAGTGAGGAGACGGATTGGGGGCTCCGAGCCACTCGGACAGGTCCGGGCGGCCCCCAGTTTGGCCCCTGGCTTCGTCGAGTCAGTGGCCCAATGCTGTGGACAATTAGGAGGGTGATGTCCAGGCGAATTGTGAGTGGCGCTTAATCCGACTCCTAAACTGGAAAGCCAGTAACATAGAAATGACAGGGCGGCCCGACCCAAGGAACGGGAAAGTTACCGCGAGGGTAACTGCGTTCTGGCGGGTCCCAGATATCAGCCTGTCGGAGAGGGGGTGTGTGCGTATAGGGGCTAACGCCTACGTGACTTCCCCGGGTAGAAATCCCCCTTGTGCGGGTAAATATAACAATAGACACTCTACTAGAACTAATCAATCTGGCTGCAGAGTCGCCGATGAAGCTGGCACTGCGCCCAACTCAACCGGTGGGCAGGTCGGGACGTGGCTGAGATGTAAATAAAATTACCTCCATTTCAAACAACCGCTTGACTCCATTCGTTGACCTCTACCTAAACGACTGTGATAAATGAACAACCGGACAACTCCGGGTGTCTTCCGCTAGCCGGTACACACAATTATTCCCATTCCCGGCGACCTGCCGAGCGAGCGCGTCGGAGTGGTGGCGCTGGGCGGCGGCGGCGGCGGGTCGCGCGCCCAAGCGGCCGCCTGGGAGTGCATTCAGCAGTCGGAGGAATGAACGATGCGGCGGCTGGAGTGCATTCCGTTGAGGTCGCACCGCGCGCGCTCACGGATTTTCCTCCTTTCTGAGAAAGGAACGCGCTCTCAGTCGCCCTCGGACCGCCGCCGCCCGTCTGCAAAGGGCCTTGACCCGAGATTCGGTTTGTTATTTGCGTTGGGCATTAAGCCCGGTGGTAAATTCTTCAGACTTAATACATCTAATACAATAATTTACATAGGTGGTTCAATACGTTTCCGGCCAGACCAAGATAACGCGCATCTTTGGGAAACCTCAGCAGTATGTAGTCTAATATTCGATTGTTGTAATGATGTGCGTTTGTAGCAGACATCTCACTCAGTTTTGTGGAGAGAGGTACTCGAGTTGGGTGCGGTGCGTGAAATCTCATGGTTCTGTAGCTTCTTCACAACGCACCTGTGCTTCCTCTTCAGATTGCGAAGAATGTTGTGAAGGGCTATGGCGTTACGGAATGTGACCATTCTCACCATAGTCCAGATAGCACACTTTCGACGTCTACCACTTATCAAAACTGAAGAAAAAGGGAAGAAGAGTTCCAAACGAGAGTGAGGGGACAGGAATTCGGAATATTCATTCCAAGTTCCTAGAAATATTAATATAGAGATGTGAAAAGTGGGTGGAGTAAAGGAAGATTAAGCTGAAAAGTTGCGTTTTTTTGTTGTTCATTTAATCAAAAGGATGGGGCTGGAGTGAGGTCGGAAACTTATGGAACCTACCACGTAATACACAATAATCTGATATGATCAAGAGCACTAAAATACATATACTAGAACAATTTAATTCATTTCAAATGCCTACCAAATGCAGTGGCATCTTCACAGATATTATTGCGTATAAATTGTACTTTCATATATTTACTCTAAAAGTTTTCTTTAGACAGACTGTAATAAAAGCGATTCTTTTACGGTATGTGTTGCATGCAAAAAAAACAACCAACTTTTAGTACAAGTGCTAAAAGTGAGACGATGTGTTCAGAAAAATCTGTGAATGCAACAAAGAAAACAAAATATTTTTGTCAGACCGCAATAGCTACTACTGACCTTAATTAAAGTATATAAATCACTGAATGGTACATTAACATAAAATTAAAGTCAGTAAGGCTCTCTAAAAATTGTGCATGTCCCGTGGTAAAGGTGATTTTCTCTTGCTCTTAGAATTGCGACACGAGGCGTATCGACTTCAAGTCGCAACCTTTCCTACTCGCAAAATGAAAGGTCACTTTTACCAGTTATGTGATAAATGACTGTTAAATGAAATTAATTTTCAATTCTAATTTTGACAGATGTTTGTAATATTTACAGTTATGGCAAACGTACATTTACTTAACACTTGGGAGTAGAGGTAGGAATATAAGATACCGTTTTTATTTCGAGGAGCGAGAATAACCGGAACTAAAAAAAAGGGAACTGCAGTTTCTTACCATATTTAATACAAAATGTGATGTATTAACCTTTGGGGAATTAATAGATGTTATGTTATATTTAATTTTTCTAAATAGTGTCACTAGCAGTGAATGGAAAACTCGGGTAGTAATACGAGACAGTACTGTTTTATAGAGCAAAATTACTGGAGTCGTTCAAAAATGTTACAAAACTGTTTTATAGACCTATACTATGTACAATCGTAGAAATGCGGTTAACAAATCACTTGGTTTTTCAATAACCACAAGTGTAGACTGCACTCTTTGGACCGGCACAATCACCGTGGGCCCACATTCTGCGTAAGATAAACAGCATCCACAATTCATACATACTATCTTTAAAAAAATTACAATCATTAAAACACACTGGAGTATCTCCTTCATTTGTTGAAAAACACAAGATACGTCGAAGTAAATTGCACTTCAGTGCAGAGCTACAAAAACGTATCACAGCACTTTAACTTCAATCGTTCATTTCGAAAAACGTCGAAGACTGAAGTGACAGGCCGTTGAGGGAATGCAACGATAATGCTAGGCTACGTAATCAGTCACAAATGTCAACACTACACAGAGCCACACCTTTCTATCTCATATTTCTACCCTATTTCATATTCCTACATCTTCCCCTACTTACTTCTGCCATTTTCCTACACCGAGTAATATAAAGTTTCAAAGTTTGCAATTTCGAAAAGGGTAGGTCTGAGACGTTTATCTCAACGGGAATATATCTTATTATTCACCTTCTAATATTTGAACTCGAGTAACACACCTTGCTCGAATAATAATTTTACGCAACCCAGTACTGTTAAGGCAATCAGAGGAACGAATAGCTACTCACAACTCCAACGTCCGTTAAGGATTTTACCACAGATGGTCTTCTTCCACCATGATAGTCTTCTTCCACCAATCCGCTGATCGTTTCCTAAGAACAATCTAGATAAATTAGTCGAAGCTGGATTTTTTGTTTATATTATTTTTTCATATAATGTTCAAATCCACATTCGTTTCTTCATTTCATTTACATCTCATCTTTTCTCGACCGCTCATTTATATCCTACGGACCTCCCAGAATTAGTGGCTCCAATTACTTCATCCGCAGCGGTTCTTACCGTATAACCGTCCCGACCCGGCAACTTGTTACAACGGCCGCCATAACTATAAATACTTTCGACAAATTTCCTAATTATCTTCAACATCAAACCGAATATTAACCGTCTGGCATGCACGCAAATCAGACAGAAATATCTCGTGCGACGCAGAATACTTTCTGTTTCATCTTCGACCCTGCAACGGCCAGTTTGAGTTCAGGCGAGCAAAACTTTCGTTCCAGTCGAACGCACAACCTGTTTTACAGCGGTTATTGCGTGTGTTAATCGGGTCTTAGTAGAGACGGGAATCTCACTTCTAAATTAACCGCCGTGTTAATATTTTTTTTAAATGCAATTGATGCACTGGATATCGCAACAGACTTTCTTCGCAGATCAACTGCCGGAAGTGTCGTGAGTCCGAAGAGTTCACGAATGCCGTCAACATCTGCATCATTAGTACTGCATCAATCAATATATTCGCTTTGCCTCAATCAATCAATCTATTAGTACTGCATCAATCTATCTATTCAATCCCCAATTCATGCCATCAATCAAGCCGTAACTTCAATCTGAGGTCAACACAATACTGCAACGGCGCGGGCGGGCGTTATTTCTAATTGCACAATGTGGGAATACATTGAACTATTATCAATTCGTGACAGACTATCAACTGACCATCATCGACATGTAATTTAACGACGACCATCATCGTAAACGAACTGATCCATGCTGCCATTAGCTTCAACTAGTGAATCATATCTCACTCTGCTAGCAACCCTAGGTTCGATTTGGTTCTAGGGAATCGAACCAATCAGAATAATCTTCTGAAACATAATTTACAGATATTAGCCACAGCAAATTCGGTTTAAATAAATAAATAAATTCAATGCCAGGTTCAGTGCTTCCAATTTAAAGTGTTTAAAATCACAACAAAGTTCTTTCTTGCAGAACGTAATCGAGACATTAAAACAATCACTGACGATATCATTTAATAATGCAAAGACCATTTTGTATTTTGTCGCTGAAATGAATTTGTTATAGGATGAAAATCATTTCTCATTCATCTGCTCACTTCCGAGTAGAAATTTCCGGCGCGTCCAAGCCAAGGTTCCTTCGTGTAAGTTTAAAGGTCAAACCAAAGGTCAGTCCAAATTGTAATTCAATAATTCTCACTCTGAGTCTACATTTCACAACGACAGTCAAATTTGTAAATACGTATAATAAAGGATTGAACGATACCCAGACAGACAATGTCCCAAATAACTAATAAAACTATCGTCTGGGTTTACTCACTTCTACTGCGTCAGGCCAAATGAATCGTTTATTTCAAAAACCCGTCAAACGCCATGTTCCCCATTTTGAGAAAATTGATAAAAAGTTTCCCAATTTTTCTGATTTCGAAATATTTTTATTTTTTAACACTGTTGATAAATGAATATTTTTCATATAAATATTCACTACACGATGTGTCTATCCTCTTGGAACAATAATCCGCCTCTAATGCGTATTTTAGAATTTGGAGTTTGACGGGTTTCCGAAATAAACGATTCAAATGACATTTAATACGCGTATCAATCACTTATTTGACAGGAAAAGTGACAGTGAATTATATCTGCAGCGTAAAACAAAGTTCTTATTTCCATCACTGCCGCGCTCCCTCCCGTCAATCCCATTCCCTTTTTGATTTCCCGCCAATATCAACTCTCACACACCTCGCCCCGCACCTCTTTCCGATCATCCCCACCGCCTCACAACACCGTGGAACAACTTTCCCTGATTTTTTCCGGTTTCCCAGAGCATTTTTTAAATTTTCAACGCATCGGATTTGTAGAGTATTTCACACCTCTGAAAGAAAATATTCAAATACGCCAGAAACTAATTTGTTACTTCTTTGATTTCACCATGATCAAATAACATTTTTTTAAAAATTCAGACATAGAAATTGAGCAAAAATAATGCTAAACTATATTTCTTTCGAATAATATCTAGTTTTAACACGTAACTCAAAATATTCCCTGACTTCTAACGATTCTTATACAAATTCCCTGACCTTTCCAGACCAATAAAATTCCCAGACTTTGCAGAAAGTGGCATGCCTGATGTAGTTTTTTAAAGTTTGGCCCAATGGTATTTAATAACAAATAGTAATTTTTCAGTTAAAAAATATTTGATGGATTTTTTGATAAGCGTTTTCGGACGCCTCAACGGCCATCGCAAAGGTATGTGTGGACTTCCCTCGCTGGATGCCAAGATCTGGCACGAACCTGCACGTCAGTCTGAAAGATTTTCCCCGCAGTTATCTTTTCCCAACGGAGTCGCACCAGCAGGGACAAGTTCTAAGCTCCCGACTAGTGGGTTAATGCAGAGCATGTGTTCGTGTGTAAGTAAAAGATGACGATAGGACAAGGAAGAGAAGTAAAGTTCACGCGCAGCTCGTGGAACGTTTGTTAAGGTACCGCCCCGGAATTCGCCTGGTGTTGATCGAAGAATCTATAGAAATAGGGAAAATAGAGCAGTCAACCGCTAGACTTCTCCTGCAGTCAGTTCCGCAATTTGACATAGATGAAAATCCTTTCACAGTCGGGACTGTAATCGTTGGTCTCCGCGGTCTGAGGTCCTGCAGAGACATCATTTGATGCTCTCAGCTACCTCAGTAGGTAAACTGTTTGACTGTACTGGAGTTTCGGCTCGGGTTTAGTAGATCGGTGGTTCGTCGCTGTTCTCCTCTCGAGCCATCGCCGGTGCAGGTGCCCAACAAGAGCTTACCGTTATTGCCCGCCGCGCTCTTGCCACGAGCAGTAATTGATTATTATTACTATCGTCCTGATCAGCAGTAAAGATTTGGCCACTGCAGCTTGTTCCGGCAAGAAGCCTAAGAAAATCATCTCGTCATCGCTCTTCCTATCTCTATTTTTCCCTTAGGCATGTATAAAATAAAGGGCCGGCTTCGACTATTTCTCACTGTTCACCATTTTCAGATCTACTCGGTGTTTCTCTGTATACTTTTAGTTTATCCGAATTATTTTCTTAAACCTTTGTTTCTAATTTGATCCCTTAATGTACAGAGCTCGACATAAGACAGAAAAAGTTAGTTTTTTTAGTGATTCTCTTGGTTTTTTAGAATGTTATAAGACATGCTTCCATCTAGGAGATGTAGTCATCTGATTGCTATAACACATTAAATATGTAGGGTATTTGTTGGACTTGGGGTTACTTACAAGGAACTGGAAATAACTCGATGACTGCTTGGTTGCCGAATAGTTCAAACTAATTACACGTATTACTCACCTGATTACCGTTACCGACGGTCCACCCACAGAGGGGTTCGAGTCGAGCGTAATTAATTATTAGGCATCATTAATAAATTAATAAGATCGCCACACGTCGAGATATTTCGAAAGAAACTTCAAATCCATTGCCATCGCTGTATTCGCTCTCAATCACACGGTCAGTTTAGTTCTAAACGAAAATAGCGATATCCCTTTCACTGATTGACTGTCGCATTATGCCTTTGCGAATCTGCCATCTTTGGCACAGTAACACCAGTAATGTAGAACCTAGAAATAATCGTCTTACTTGTGATTTTTTCCATTTCCCTTCCATTTTATTGAATTCACTGAACTATCCCACATACCACCAGCACTTTTGTTTTATTTGGTGGCTCTTCGTTTTCTCTTTCTTAATCTAGAAGGAAATTATTGGCGCACTAGTTTCCATTCTCGTTTTTCAAACATCATATAAGGTTTTTTTTTTCATTCACCTTCATATCATGATATTTATATTCTTTCTACAACAGATGATAAGGTTAACGAAGTCCAACTCGGAACTATTCAAAGATTATTTCCCCGGATAATTTTTATGTTCCAACACTAAAAAGTTCAGATATCGAACACCTCACAGAAGAAAACCAAGGAGAAAGGTAGCCCATAGGCCCCTTTTAGGTCTAGCTTTACACTTACGGATGCATGTAGTTAGGGTTACCAGATTCCCATTACGGAAAAAGAGGGCATTTCTAAAAAGAAGGGCACTTCATACAAAATGTTTTAAAATAATAGTTTGTTTTTCTTACAGACAAAATAATTACTTCAATCATTATCATCATTTTCACAACAACAACAAAAAAGGCCTACTGCATTATCATTACGGTATTTTCCTCTTTTAGACCAAAAGTATTTGGTGGATGATGAAATCTCCCTCAACAATAAGAAATTTTCTTTGCTTTGAACCTTGCAGCAAACACTTTGAACTTTTCTTCAAGTACGTCATTAAACATAGCTTTTGTTTGGCATCATGCTCGAAATATAAGCGCCACAGGTGTTAGTTCCAAAGGCCAGCAGAACAGTGTTAATACGAAAGAGCACAGAATCTATAACCATCACCAGCTCAAGGTATGTTATGTACCAGCTAATGGAACAATGACGCATTTCACGCAGAAAATGACATATCAAGAAATATAGGTAATTACAGATTTTTGTGGTTGTTATGCAAGACAGGTGAAGTTAAAGGTCATTTATTTACTCAAATATAATGATGTCGGGACAACAATAAGTTGAAAAACGCGAAGTATCCTTTGCACATGATTCTTTTAGGTTGTGTTTAAAAGTAATCTAATCATTCAATAAAAGGAGAGAATATTTCGTCCTTTATTGTAAAATCCACCCGGACGGTTTTTATATATCAAAAAGAGGGCATGCCCGGGGAAAAGAGGACGTAAGGTAACCCTAGGTGCAAGTAGCCCGTGACCCCATGGCCTGCACCATTGTTCTAGGCGTAGGAGATAATTATACACAGAGGACTTATGCATACGTGTCGTTCAGGAGAGAGGTTATGGAAAATATGAAGCTACTGCCAGTTTTAGCAGTAGATTTCTATAAAAGTATGACTTATTATTGTGGGGGTAGGTAAGATCTATAAAACGAATCAATAATCAAATGACAAATAGTTCGGGTAGCAAACATACATTTCAACGAGTTGTGTCACGTAATGTATCACCCACGAGTTTTGACAGCTCGTCCCAATGTCTGCACCGTCTCGTCCTCTGTCAAACTTCCACCTCTTTACCTAACTTCACACCTTACACTTTTTTAACCATGCACTTGACGTATATCAGCCGTTCACGGTTCATCCAATCGGGAGCTTCAACGTCCTCATAGTGGCATTGTGGCGACATATCAGCTCCCGACTGGATTAAAAAACAGAAGCAGTCGATTTACGTTGAGAGCTCGACTACACAAATCGCACTACAGGCGCTTTTGTAATCACCTCGCAAATATGTCCGCGATAACATCGGGAGCTCTGCCCATCGCTACTTCCGCTGGCATTCCATCACCCTCTTCCCCGCCCCGCCGCATCACCACTGCACCCGGCACCTCGGCGCCTCATCCGGTGCGGGGCGATTCTTCGCAGCCGCGCGGCCGCACCTTCGCCGTCATGCGCCGTGACTGCCCAGCCCCGCCCCGCCCCGCCTCGCCTCGAAGGCGTTCTGCATTAGCAACTCCAAAGGTGCGACTAATGCAGGATCCACAGACGGATGCAGGATCCTAGCCCAGGTTTTCCTCATCACATCAGCATCCTTCGCGCGAGTAATTATAGATTGTTTTATTGTTAGTCATCTGCACATTCCATTACGGGGCAAGGGCCTGCTTCTCGCGCAGGGAACTAGTAATCCTTCTTTAATGAAGTGATGGGTTGATGAAGGGTGAAGGGATGATCACAAATATATCCATGCCCGAGACGAGATTCGAACCTGCGATCCTTCGATCCGACACTACTGCCTTAGCGACCTCGAATATCCGGATCGACAATTATTGAATTAAGGGGAGCCAAACACTTAAGTTGTTAATCACGTAAGTGCAGTGCATGCCAATACAATATCGAGAAGAGTCACATTGTATTGACATGAAATACGTTACGCACTCCTGTAACAAAGTCGTGGCGTATACCGCAGGTACTCAAATAATAGTGTAGGTGACGAAAGAGAATCTGGAACGGACAGATGTTCGCAAAGGCATCACGGTAATAAATACAATTCACCTTCCTGCGAAGGAAAATTTATTAGGAGTTTCAGGGTTTGTGATAGGATCAGACGACATGTACACAAGTAAGAGAACTTATTTACGATTTCCATACGCACAGTCCATTCAGAAAATTGCACAAAACAAATTCCCTAGACAAATTCTAATTCTCCAAATCTCTTTTAAACCATTATTCTTGGCATTAATGCATATCGCTTCATACTGCAAATCTCTCGTCATCTACGACAAATTCCCTATCCTCCCTTCTTAAACGCAAGGACTATGAAGCAACACAAATATTAATTTCAGCACTGCTATCTCTAATTGTGTATACAAGTAAAACACATTAAGAGAAATTGATTGGTGCAAAGCAAACTCCAATCAGACGAATAGTTTCCGAGATACAGGCGAATCAATGTAGACCTTCGAGTCATCAATTACAAAACTCCCTCCCATTACGTGCCAAATTTCGAAAAATATTAATTTTAGCACTGCCATCTGATATTCTGTATAGAAGTAGAACACTTTAAGATAAATTTATAGGTTCATACAAATCTCCAATCTGACGAAATTTTTCGAGATAGGCGAGAAACAAAATGGAGCTTCGAGTGATCTAGTAAAAGGAACCCGCCTTTACTGCCCCAAGTACTCCATTACCATGACAAATTTTGAAAAAAAATAATTTCGGTTCCGTAATATGATATTATGGGTATAAGTAGAACTCTATGAGGGTAGACGGAAATATGTGAAATGATAGTTTTGTACTATTACAGACCGTTTACCTCGGTCTGTAGTAGTAGTATAGTATCTGTAGTTTAATAATCGTGGAAAATAGATTGAGATGCGAAGTGACGAACGCATAAACCGACTGCGTGGTTTGCGTGTCTCGTACGTCCCGCCTGCTCCGTCGGGGCTGTTCGCACGCCGCCGAGCCTGGCCATGCTGCCGCGCTGACAGAGGGCCCACAACGGGCGGGTGTGTGACGCAATGGCGCAGAAGGGCAGGGGGTCGAGGTGTTTTGGTAAATTTCACTTTGCGACGCTCCTATTCGTCCGATTGGCATGATTGTCACGGTGTTGGATTCAGGAAGCATTTCGCCATCGCGCTATAAAGCCCACATTTTTAATTTGTTCTCGAAAGTTTGAAATTCAAATTTGCGTTTTTGGACAAAGGTCATCGTAGCGTGAATTCTATTTTAAATAGGCGTCAAATGCCGTTTATAGATCGAAAATCGGACCATTGTTTCAGACGTTTTCGGTAAAGTAAATTTCACTTATTTTGGTGCTGCTACGTGGTGGCTAGAAATTGTACTAGTGTTGGGACATTTATCCTTAAGTGCTTGGGCTAGTTTCAAACAGGTTGTTAACTTTCAATTACAGTGTTGTTTTGAACAGTTTACAACATTGATTCGAAAAAATGAAATTTAAATAATATATTGGAACTGAAATTGATTACCGAGAAAATGAAAGTTCGAAAGTAATAGACCTTCCACAATAACAATGACAATTTCAGAATGTTGATATTTCCCTCGTTTAATGTTAATAAAACAATACAAAACGTGATGAATTACCAGTTACACATACGTTAAATTATATACTAGGAAAGAAGCAATTCTCTTTCAAATTTTCTCCGAAATATTGAATTTCTCAGTAACATCTGCTTAAAATTAGGGCTGGCAAAATTTCCCCGAAGTTCTAACGTCAGACAGAATTCAAGTTGATAAGCCCCCAATTCAAGACCTTCAGGAAGCAAAACCTCGCAATGAAGAATGTGACATGGCGAACAAAAAATGACTGTTCTGCCTGTAGCCGAGTACACTTTGGGATTGGTAGACTTGACTGAACACAAAATTCGACTACGGACCGAAAATCACAATACTATTTGTAATATATCACTTTCAACCTCATGCACATAGACATATCATGCAAAGGTGAAGAGAAGAGGACTTGAAAAATTTAAAGCCTCTTACAATGGTAGCAATTCTATGTATGATAACTTGTGCATAATTCCAGGACATTGAAAGTAATGGAAATGCAAGCTATCGCGTCAATGGGAACGATCCATATTTTGCGCAAAGCATTCTAAGAGGCCAATCCACTCATTTTTCCTTCTTATTTACCATAATTCATCTCCGGCCTCGAATTTAACTGCCTAATATACAAACGTATTCACATTCGTTCAACTTGAATATTTTGAAGTTCATACTCAAACTAAGATGACCCGAAACGAATTAAGAGTACAACCAACAGCCAAACGTCTCTTTCAAGCGCATGACGGATGCTCTCCTTTAGTTGACATTTCCACAACTTTTACCGCCAGCGCTCGCATCGCTTTCAGGAAGAAACCACCCTACACCTTCCCTGACGAGAAGTTTGAAATTAAACGCGTTTATTTTCGAGTCGCTTGAAGACAATCGCGTCCCGCTGGGTCCGCGGCGATCTCGCTCTCGATTTCTGCGCGGGTGGCGCCAAAACGGGCCGGATTTAGCTCCAATCGTCGACGCCGCTTCCAGGTGGTCCACCGCCGCCGCTCCGACGCGCTCCAAATGGGTTCCGGACGAACGCAAACAAACCTCCGCTGGCGTCTGGGCGGCTTTCCCTGACACATTCCTCCAAACACCTCGCGGACGAAGATTCATGCGAGATCACGGCACGCTGCGATTCGTACCGTGCACGGCGGTACAGACCGGGATGCCGGTGGGTTTCTTTGAACCTTCAACTGGCCTTGTAATAAATTAGCACGTGCGTAACAATCATTCACAAATAACTGCCAGGCCGAAGTAAGCCGACTTGCCATAGGTGAGCTTTGAGTTTGAAGAAAATCGATTGCTTTACTTAAACTGTTACTTTCTGGGATTAGTTTTGTAGTATATTGTTAAACTCTGACACTGACTAAACTCGACACTGAATGTAATTCATTTACATTTGTACAAGTAAGATATTTCTAGTTATTTGATATTTAATTTATATTACTTTACTTGACGCATTGCGTATTGTAACTCGCCAAGTGCGTGAATTATCTATTTCGCGCCCTTCTTACGTAAAGAACTGTTATACTGTGCTTCCGTATATATTCATGTTATCCGTACACACCAGGACTACGTTATTGCAATATTCGAAATGACTGATCATTACACATTATTTTCATTGCAGCATTACACGAGAGTAATTTGCATGTCCTTGCGCAGTGTGCGTGTAACGTTTTGGGAAACCATTTTCAATGGTTTGTCCAGAAGCATTTTTCTGCTGCAGGTTACTAGTATCTACCCAACATTCTTTTTTTAAGTGATGTTTTTCTGTGTACTTTATTGTGGGGAAGTAAGAAACGAACCTACCGAATCTTCCAGAGAAATACAGAAAAATAGTAGTTCTTAAGGAAAGTGCAATCTCATCATACCACCTCTCTTGAATAATATATTTGACAATATAATCATTTACTGGCTATAAAATTATTATTTTCCTTTTTTTCCAGGCACAAGTTAGTTTTAACAGATTATATTTTTATAGCCTAAATCTGGCCCAGTTGGCATCCAAGATTTTAAGTCATCAAGACTAATAATATGTTATTTTATTTTCAAGTTTAATAGTCGTGTATCTGAATTGCGAACAAGGTTAAAATTTTAAAATCGTAATTTTCAAAAGGTAAGTAAAAAACTGATCCTTAGAGAAGTATTTGTTTCCTGAAATAGAAGATTAGACGAAAAAAAATCTGAGCGGACCATCACAGCACTCCTCCTCTTTAATCCTCGGAGTAATCCGATCCAAACTCGGACGTGGGAACATGCGAGATCGAATATGAGGAAAAAACCCACTTTAAAACCGCTGCATTACCCTGCGAGACATATCACGCAACAGGAAAAATGTACAGTGTATCTTAATATCTGTGTCGGCTGGGCCCCGTCAGGAGCTGAGACTTTGCCCCGCCTCTCGCTGTCGGTCTGCGGGAGAGGTGAGACCTCGCATTTCCTCATTTGAGAGAGCTGAGCTGGATCACGCTCTTCTCTGCTACCTCAAAAATCACTCCAAGAGGCACGAAAGTGAGCGGCGCCGCTCCCCGAGTCCTCATTACGAAGATCATAAAGGAAGAAACCGATCCAAAACATTCGACATTCAATTTTTGAAGTACATTGCCGTTATCATGGCCGTCAGCAGATTCATAGAATAAAACCTCCTTGACTTTTCTCTCGCACAAACATTCATCAAACGAAAGAGTCAACCTTTTTTGCTGTCTAGTTGAAATGACATTTTCACTGTCTAGTTGAAACAAACGAGTTTTCTTGTCGAGAAAGAAGAAAAAACAGAATACAAGGGTCTCCGAGTGCAAAGTTAAAGTAAAAACAACGTAATGATTTCCCAAGCAAATTTCAAACGTTGAGTCGAGTACAGGTAATATCAAATTCCCCCTATTTAAGAGAAAGTCCGTTCAGGATGGCCACTCATTTTCTACAACAAATTTTCCTGTCATTTCTCGGTTTAAACAGCATTTTGAAATTGTTTTTTCTTGACAAGATTTGTAATTTCAAAATACTTAAAGAAAACATTAGAGCTACCTTAGTACTAAATGGTCAGCTTTTTAATTTCGCTGCGACAGAGTAAAAATTAACAATATTTTTTCACCATATAACTGAGCAAAAATAACGCTGTTCTAATGTTTTAAAGGAATATTTAGTTCTATTAATCTACATTCTCTCAAAAATTTCCCTGACGTAACGACTCTTCTACAAATTCCTTCATTTTCCCCAGATTTCTTCCTGAGCAATGAAATTTCCCGATTTTTTCCAGCCACACTGCCCTTTCGTTCCCCGAATGTTCGTTTTGTAAGGCTCGTAATGATCTAAAATATCAATGAAATTAGAATTCACAACTCACTAATGCAGACCTAACTAGCAAGATCAATACATCGCGAGTATCGTAAAGTGTATGAGACAATAAAGAGGAAAACAATCCTAACAACACATACTTGCAGGAGAAAAAGTGGTAGCAGGGACCATTGGCATACCAGGGTATTGAGAGCCCCCAAAACAATTTGAATCACACGCACTAGGAAAATGAAACTGACACCAAGTGTCTTTGAAATATTTGTTCTCGCTTCACTGGAACGGTAACACAGCGTCACTCGGTTCCCTGTGGAGAGAACGAGACTCTTGACGGCGCATCGCTGATTCTGCTGGAATCAAATTAAGGAAGAGCGATTTCTTTTTTAATTACTCAAGAGAATTCTGTGTATCGTAATAAGAAAAACTGTATCTATCTTTAAACTGAGTGCAGTTAAACTGAATATTGAGTCACTGTTTTATACAAATTGTTTAAAAAAGCTTTGAGGAAACAAAAAAAAAATTTAGTGAAGTCAGTGGATACTGACTCAGGTTACTCCAGAACAAATTCCATTCATTATTGTTCTGATTTCAAGTGCCGCAGCAATAGGATACGCAAATACTGGATTTTGCTTTGCTTACAGAATGCCACGAAACGATCGCGCACAAACGAGTGAAAGAAAATGAAAATTCCACATTAGAAATACAAAATAAGAATAAAGGTCTTAAAATAAACAACACACAAATATGAACAGCTACGCCGGTAAGAAAACTGAATGAAGAAAAAAATAAGCATGCACATTAAATCAAACGGACAGAAAACGATCAAAGAAACACAACAATAGATTTAACATGAAAAAATTAGCAAGTTCTTAAGGGACGAAAAAAAAAGCATGGAAAGGAATGTAAAAAGTCAACACAAAAACGATTGGGTCTAACCAATACAATGCTGAATAGCACTCACAAATAACACATATTACATTTGGAATCGCGATGACAGCGATGATATTACAGAAGAGCGCTTTGTTTCAGCCTTCTTAATTCGAATGAACATACTATTTAATGTAAAATGTGTAATATTTAGGCAAATGTTGAAAACGCAGAGTGTACTAAACATGATTCATTTACTGCAACTTTCATGCTAAAGAAAATTAGTGAATCTAAACGGCAAAAAATTTGTCATTTTTATTCTGAAAGGAAGATTGTTTACCTGTAGGTTTGTCGCATGTTATGAAAACAAAAATTGCGACTTTTAAGGATAAATAAAAAGAGAATGTGGCTCCTATTGCCCATCAGTGTATATCGAAGTTCATTATTAACTAGTCAATTATAAAAAGTGTTGTAAGAAAAATATTGTAAGTATTTTTTAATTATTACGATTATTTTCGTTTTATTCAATGGTTTTCCGAATGTATTCCCGGTTTCTCGAACACATAATTGATGTTTGCTATGGTGTATATATTTTGAGACATTCTGACTTTTCAATTTTCTTTTCTTCTTCGTTAATGTCGTTTGGGTAGTCATTCCTGTTTTCTGAATTCCTTATTGCTCGATCCTTAAGGTTTTACTGTCACTATAAAACGTTCGAATACGTCCGCAGTGAGAGGCACGCGTGAAGGTCTGGCTGCTAATAAAATTAAAATTGAAACATGAACTCTATGCAGAAAAAAAACACACTTAAAATCAGGAAGACTTCAGTATTTTATGTAAGAGAATGTAAAATAGCGTTTCAGACTCGCACTCCCACTTTCGTGACAGATCAGTAGACCATAAAACTGGTCAATAGTGAAACCATAACCACAAAACGACACAATTTCCACTGAAACTTCAGTGCATGCGCTGAAGAATATAAACCGGCTTTTACCGCGAACAACACGACTCCAATGACGATTTCAGGAATATCAGTATCGTTCATTAACCCACTAAATTCTACAAGGAAGTGGGAGAGCTTAAAAATCTTTAGGCAATAGTAGATTATACCATCAAGGGAGAGAAATTCTTTCTCTTTCTCTGTTATTGTAGCCCGTGGGCTTCAATTATACTGTGGGAAAACTCTCCCGAAGTGATATGCTGTTTTTTCCATGACCATAATAGTTTCAGAAAATGTATTTAAAATTCAAAGTTATGGAATTTAAAATCCGTGATACGTGAATAGTGTTCGTTAACAAGGATAATAAACTACGAGTTAAATGGAGGCTAATCGTTGAACCTACATGTAAATCTGACGCTGCTATTGAAGCTGTTGGGAATTTAATGCCAAAATATCCGAGATGATGTATGATGCCGCAAATTTAAAGATTGGTGTAACGTTTTAAAAAAAATTAAATAAAAAAGAGAACGTCATGTGGCGTATTTCGTTGAGGAAGCAAAGAAAAATAAATCACTTGTATTTCAAGTTGTGCTCAAAATACAAACATTTTTACTCATGTGTCGTTTTTTTTTTCATTGGCACCATAGCTAACGGCGTTCAAGGTCAGGTGTACGAGCACCGGTGACGAGAGGTAGGAGACAATGCGATGGTAGGCTGAAGTAGCCGAAGTTGCATCAAATAACTAACCATATAAGCATTAACGCTTGTCACTTTCTGAAGCTGACGTCATTAAAATCAGAAGCAAGTTGTTGTCAATAAAAGAAAATGTTAAAGAATTAATTGACCTCAGGCGTGAAAGCTAGGAGATCGATTATATTGTGCTTCAAATTAAGTGTTTATAGAAATTTCCTCGGGCACGCTTTCCAGGTTTGTCCAAATTTGCGGAAAGCCTCATTCTTTATGTTGGTGTCCACTTACGTTTTCGAATAACTTTAAGGTCACTTTTCAACATCTTGGTCATATAGCGACTTCTGTGATTTTTTAACTGTAGGGGGAACGAACAGCTGCTTTCTTCTCTCGGAAGAGTCATATTACTAAAGAAGTGGTCTCTGATTACAATTTGATATGTTCTCCCCCCCTCCAAAGCTCAAACTCCTGTTCTGTACAAATGAACTCATAAAAAAACGTCTCTATAGTAATTATATTTATGAGATTTTATTACGAATTCACCATTATTATTCTTAATAAGCACATGTAATAACTACATAATCTCTATGTTAATGCTATACTAGTTGTTATACGAATGATAATTATATGCATCAATTAAATCAGAATTGTATTCACTCTTGTCAGTCACTAACGGGGATGTCAGCACCATTTCCCCTCAAAAAACTACCTAGCTTGTCGGGTGCAACTGACTTTCAGTGGCCGTGCTCGCAGATGCAACGGCATAAATACGTGTCCATGAGCGGGCAAAACCGTGCCCGAGCCTGCTGGAAGAATTGATATGGCATACGGGGTCCGCGAGAATCTCCGTAAGCAGGTGGTAGCAGCAGCAGCAGCAGCAGCAGATGGTGATGGTGGTGGCGAGTCGCAAACAAACACCGGCAGCGAATAAACCCGGCCTGAGTCACTCACGTCTAAACTTAAACCGGGCCGTTGGCGCTTCTGCTTGTTGCCGCCTCTGTCGCGACACAACACCAGCGAGTCGCAAAATGCGAGGAGAACGCTAGCGCCCATGACATACGAACTTGACATTTCAAACGTTTTGGGAGTCGTTAACTGCCTTTCTGGCTACCCTTCACTAAGGATATGAAGTTGAAATGAACACACTCGTGTGTATATAATCGGACACTTCGGTTTATCTCCTTACGGTAATGAATTTATCCATTTTTTAAGAGAAATTGTTGTGGCTGTCTTTGGGTTTGATTCAAAATACAACTTGTCCCTTCATATTTTAGACAGCGAATATTAAATTCCATAGGAAGGATGTGTATTATATAATGTAAACTGTGGAATTCGACATGTATTGTCTTCAATAAACAGGGGCAAGTTTTATTTCGAATTCATCGGATTTACGTTACGTTCACTTCAGCCTATGCTCATCTACCAGAAGGAACAAATGTAGAGAAAATGATTACAGGGATCCAGTAGAATACATTCCCATTTCCAGCAAAAAGTTTACTAATCAGCTTATTCTTATATCGATCATTAAGCAATCATATATCGATTATTAACAAAAAATTATTTAATACTCTTAAGATCAGTAGTTAATACTGACATTTTAACTCAATAGATACGCAATCAACTGTACACTTATTAATTCTGACACTATTTTTATTTTAAACTCTCCCTCATGATATTTCCATTTCTTTCTCTTCAGTAGTGAATTCACCGTCTCAAACGTCGAGGTCACCGTCGAGGCAATACTTCGTCCAAGAATCGGAATGTCAGAGACGAAATTTGCCGCGATTAAGTTCTGTCTAAAACCCCTCCCACCGACAGGTCAAAAGCCTCACGAACTCTCGACAGCTGGGCAGCGATGTCAATGCGATTCGTTGGCAGAACGCCGCTCTCCACCAGTGCGAAATTTTGATTGGCCCGGTGATAGCTGAAGAATTCTTTAGAGCGTCTTTCCTCTGTTTGCGTTCAAAATTTCGCTGTCGACCAAAGCTAATGCCCAGCAACAAAGGGAGTAAAAAGGCTAAAGACAGTATCTCGATTGTCACAGAATTCTAGTAATGTTTTAGCCGCGTTTCTTTGTTACTTGTTTATTACAATCTGGGTAGTGGCACTGACTTACCCAACCGCTAGGCTGAATCGGATATTTGTGCCAAGGGCTCGAACCTTGGGGGTGTGGACTTCCAGTTGCAATCTCGCAAAGTAAATACATTCGCTCACGCATACGGCTACTGTCAGAGTAGATTTTTTAAAGTTAATTCTGCGACTAACTGAACTGGATCAAAGTGGCAAAATACCTTCATTTTATATGCGTTAACATCACATTGACCTACACTATAAGCTCTTTACAAATATTGTGTAATATGAGGGCGCGAGCCCTCACAGCAGTGCACCTCATCTCACTGCACTGTTCAGTGTCTCAACAACGCTTTTGTCTCACACAAATGCGTTTCATTCCGCAATACAACATTGGGTTATTAGTTTTAGTTTTAATAATAATAATAATAATAATAATAATAATAATAATAATAATAATAATAATAATTTATAATGATAAAATAAATATTATTTTAACAATAATTGAAATAACAATTCCATACAATGACTAAGTGAGGCCTGCACATTATGTAAGCGATGAGAGGACAGGCAGCAAGTCGACTTTCCCTTTTATTCTACTTCATAAGAAGTTGCAGATCCACACCATTCTAAATACCACACACTCATTCCAAAAGCTCGCTCCTCTTTTGAATGCACTTTAGCTACAAGCAATAGAATCGTGGTGCTAACAATAATTTCGTAACATATACACAGCTAAGAAACTAATTCGGCTGGAGCTTTGACGAAAAACTCTGTTCGTGAATGTCCTTTTCCTCTACTCCTCTACGAATTTAGAGATTCCCTCTGCCGAAGCACTTCTCGCAGACTTTCCTATGGTACGTCCCATGTCATTATTACATCACGGCACTGTCCCGTTCTGTTTCGTTCTCGCGAGCGATTATGCAGTGCGCGTTTCCGGAAGTGAGTCACGTAGTCGCCGTCCCGTCGCGGGCGCTGCTCCAGAAGCGTCTCGCCCGCAGCCCCGGCGCTGCGCGGCGACCAGAGGCACGGGCGTGTGTCAGCGACGCCGCGCCGCGTGACTCAAGGGCGCAAGCTACGTTTCCAGGCGAGTTTTCAGCTGTGAATTCATGATTATTTGGCAGAAATTATCTCTATATCTTCTGCAAATTTACTTGACTGACAAAATAATATGCTTATCATGAAATTTTGAAAGCCCTCAGAAACTCAGTAGCAATACGGCTGGGTGTTAAATACGTGCGCAAGTCTCTCTAGAAAAACATAACTACCTTTACGTAATTTTTCCTGTGGAAGTTCAAGAAGTAATTCTTGGAAAGTTTCGAGGATTAAAGAATACACAATTTGAGATCCAACAGCTAATATTAAATTCATTGGCATAATAAATGGAAAGTTAAGTTTTACGTTTGTTTAAATTTTAACGATAGAATCCTAACCCCTCTTTTTATATTTTTGATGGTTTTAAAATTACAGAGGCGCGGGTGTGTCAGCGACGCCGCTCCGCGTGACTCAAATGCACCCTGACTTTTTCACGCCCCGCCTCCGCAGCGCTGCGCAGCTGCTCGTGACTCTACGACCGTGGCCAACACGACGCACAACTACACAGAGATTTTTTAACTGTGCACGTGACGTAAATCAGATGTTCACGGTTTCGTCCAATCAGGAGCTCGAACGTCCCCATAGTGACGTCACTGTAGCGACACATAAGCTCCTGATTGGATGAAACCGCAACAGCTTATTAAAGTCAAGTGCACAACTATGTATATCGTACTAAACTACTGGTAAAAAAGTGGATGTTTTTGAAACATCGATATTTTTTAGCAGAAAAAACGATATATTATAACATCGATGTTTTCTTCAGATCGATATATTTGTCTAGACACGTCGATATTATAACATCTATTTTTCTCTCTCGATGTTTTGTTCATATCGATGAATTTATCCAGTCACTGTTTTTAAAACATCGATACTTTCGGGCAGAAACATTGATATAATAACATCGATGTTTTCTTCAGATCGATATATTTGTACAGAAACATCTGTTTTCAAAATAAATTTCTCATGATATAAATAAAATTTCTAGTGCAAGTTCTTTGTGAATTTCTCACAATCAACAGCCATTGATAACTGTCAGATCCTCCGGCGACACGGAACGGTTTGCTATTCGCAACCTTTCTCCAGTGTTGATAACGTTTTAGATTATTTTGTACGTGGAAATATCGTTAAACTGCATTTGGAACATTGAATACACAGAAAATGGATTAGAAAATTAAGATGACAGTCACATTTAAGGCTGACTATACTTAAAACCAATATCGACTAAAGTAACATATTAGAACCAGGACATTTCACTTTGAAAAGTTTTATGTTTAAAACAATATTTTGCCCATGTTGTCGTTGACAATCGAAGTATCGATGTTTTGTTAAAAGTTTCCATTACCACGCACAACTCTCAAGTGCAAAGTTTCCCAGACAATGGTTGGTATACGGACGCTTAGGAAAATAAAACGACCAGTAACATCAAGAGTAACTCATATTAACAACTGACAACATCACATACGTCCGCGTATGTTTCGTTATTATTTCGTACAAAAATTATACAGCACCTTTTATCGTAACAACACACGAGACAAACCTCAAGCAATGTAACTCGAAATGACGCCGAAACTAACGAGCACACGACACGAATCCAATATCTAATATTGAGATTTCATGTAGAAAGAAATCTCTAAACTTCAATATTGAAGTTGTAAGACAAATTTGGAAATAATATTAACTTTTTCGAAACTCCAAAGCATAACAACGCCATGTTGTGAAGCAAGCTTACACACAGCATCACTTACACACAACAATCTTCACGATTTTCATCAAAGAAATGCAAACCATGCGATTAACAGGAACATGATTCTCAGTTGGACGGTTTGAAATGTCAAAGGATCGTTCGCATGTCCACTTCGATTCACCTCGAGTCAGAGGCTTCCCATCTGCCCACGGCTACTTTTCCGTGTTCTTTTCCAGGAAATTTCCTAAGGAATGGAAGTTTTTCCGAAAGCACGAATTTTCCGGAAAGCATCACTAAAGCACGACTCTATACCTATTTTACGAATTATTGTTTTCAAATTCAACGACCTATAGAATACATGTAAAGGAAATAGAAAAAACCTGAATGGGGAAACCAATACATAATAAAGAAACATTTTGAGGTTCATCTAATTGTTGGCAAATAGTTTACTTAAATATAAATAATATTATTCAACGCTTGATTTCGCCTTTCCTCTACTTGCATAAGGCAGAAATAAGATACCAACATTGCAAAAAAACGTTTTACAGTAAAATATCACATCTCTCAAATCTGAAGGAGAGAGGAGGGGAAAAAATCAATATTTCAATACAATTCAGACAATTCAATATTTCTATACACCGGGATATAATTTAATACATCTAGCTTCCTTTGGTCTGAAGTGGAATGCATTCAATTCGAAATATCAAGACACCTATTTTGGAGTCATCACGGTTCCAGTGTCATACTTTCTTTCAGCAGTTTTTTTTTTAAATGTACCATGACCAATACAAAGTCTATACATTATTTTGTTTCTATTTGTAATGAGGCATGCGGACGTATAAAAAGCTTTACAAATGGGAATGAAGGGTGAAGATAAGAAGTGTGATGATAATATCATGAGCTTGTCCGGATAATAGAAGGTCCCTGTCTCGGATCTTGGACAGTTCCAAGATAATTACATCACCTTACACTTCGTGATATCCGATTTTTCATACTATTAATGTTACTTAAACCTTTTACTACTATTAACCAGTAAACTTAACCAACTCTTACAATTTTACCAACATGTATATACTATACTGTATTATCAATTTATCAGTATACAATTAATGATAATATATTGTACTACAATATAGTAACGGAAACCTATAAAGTAATTAAACTGTCTGAGAGAGTAACGTGCTGTACACAGTAATATGAAATAAGTCAATCCTTTAAACAAATAGTAAAAAATAAATTTTGTTCGATTTTCTACTTAAGGAAAATATTATCTCATTCACGAGCGTTCTAAAGGAAACATATGAGGAAGTTCAGACTTCCGCTATCCCTTCATTTCCGACACGGTTTCGTGACCATGTTATTTATTTATTCCAATCACACAACATGACAACGCAGTGTTTGTGATTAAAAGATAAGCTAACTTAAAACTTTACCTTCCATTATCAGTGGAAGTAATTGCAGATGACAACAGAGTTTACCAGGAAAAAACGATCCACATAGAACCTTTTTATTGATTCACTCTTAATAATCTGGCAGCCGACGGAAAAATTCCTTTTCTTCCTTATTGCAAACTCAATGGCGCACGAGGAGTATTCCATGAAAAGAAGGAAAAGCAGGTAGGGCTACAATACGGCACGGAATTTCTCGTATATGTAACCGTCATCATACGGTATTACAATAACGCATGATATGTTTTAAACATCTGGCAGAATCCACGGTATGAAGTTTATTGTAACCCTGTCTCATTGCATCACAAATGTCGACCGAAAATTTACTCTTAACTGTTTATTTATTTTTCATTTATTTAGAAGCATACAGAAATGTCGCTCGTTGGCAGTCGCTGGCGTATTGAAAATATACTCGCAAATTTTTTTTATCCACTTTGGTTAGGTAATGTGAAACATTATGCTATTATAATCAGTGTCGTAATTAAGTAATTTACCGCTCTAGTGTGGTAATGAACTTCATTACCACACTAGTGCGGTAATGGCATACGAGTAAGCCATTAAAACTTTTTATGATACGCAATGAACGTTTTTGTTTTCACACCAACTTAAAAATTGAGTACTCACATTTCTTCTTTGATTTGTACGGTAACAAAGAATCTATAGCAGCATTTGCTTCTATTTCTATTTCTGAGTCTGAACTGCATTCGCTCATGTTGGCGGAATGTGTACACCATGCGCGTTTCAATTGTTCTCCTTGTTAAGAACAGTGTCGCCACTGTCGTCCGCTGACGTTCAGGGGAAAAAACGTGAATACTAAATGAAAATTTTCATCTTAAATCTAACAAATTTTTACAAAGTGGATAAAACGTTGTACGATATTCGCGTCGTAACATCTGATTACAATACTCAATTGGTAACCAAATTCGTCCTAACAGACTCGTCGGGCAAGTTTCCAATCTCGTATTGTAATCAGATGTACTACGACACTAATATCGTAAATAACTATGACGTTCATTTACTATCGTGATCTCAAAGTCCGAATGTGCTTTAAACCAGGGCTACTCAAGTGAGCGGCCCACATAGCCCCACAATCCGGGACAGCGCTTATGGGCGCACCACCGGTGCGACCAGCTGCTTGTTGAGTGGAGGCGCAGGGGCGCGATCGGATCTAGTTTACAATTCTATGATAGAATACAAGAATTAGAGCCAGACTGCTCCTGGTGGCCCTCGTAACACTCACCTCTCCACTATATACGAATTGAAACATCCAGTCCATTGACACACAGTTGTGAGGCTGTTATCCAAAAGGGAGCTGGAACGACTTCATACTTTGATAAAAACATCTAGTATGCTGACACTTCGTCAGCTGTGACGCTGTCAGCCAACCGGGTACTTCAACGTCACCATAGGGACGCCACTACAGTGTCGTTCAAGCTCCCGTTTGGATGACAGCCTCACAACTGACGAAGAGTCAATGGACTTGATGTTTCAATCCGTAAATAGTGAGAGGTGGGTGCTATGAGGGCCACCGGGAGCAGTCTGGCTCCAATTCTTGCATACTTTTAATTAAATAATTTTCTTTCACATCGGAGTATCACTTTACCAGACAGTTTTGATATTAATAATAAAGTTAATTTATCATTAGCCTTAATAATAGCGAGGCCACTCTCTCTGCAATCCTCAATTTCACTTTACGTATTAGGTGGTTGGTACTAATTCCTAACCCGCTACCATTCCTCAAAAGCACCCCTTGGGTTGAAAATGAAACTGGTTTTTAAGGTGGTCTGAAGTTTTCCGGGGGGTCTGGATTGACTTCTCCTTTGGGTGTAGGATTTTCCAGGTCGCAAATTACTTGCGGTTGGAGAAGATGGTAAGGTTTGGAAAAATTTATTGGAAAGTTTGAAAACGAATTGAGCCGTTGAGGATAGATAAAATTATTTATGCAATTGATTACTAGGGAAAAACACAAGGTGGTTTGGCGGCAATATGAAATGGTTTGTTTTGAAATTTTGACGTGTTTTTACTACAGTAGGGAAAGCACCTCCCGAAATGGGGCAACCATAGGTTAGAAGTGAGCGGAGGGCAGATTTATATAAAAGCAAGTGTAAGATCGGCCTTGAGGGTGGGTTTTCTTTTAATTAGGAGATACAATTTCAACAGGGCGGGTTGTGCTTTATTCCTTTTTTTATTCTTGCATTAGAGTAACCCATTTTTAAAATACGCCTTACCATCTAATTAAAGCAATACTACCGGTCGAGTTTAAAGTGCGATGTCATAGTGTTCTATCTTCGTGCATTTATGTGGTAATGAAAGTCACACACTTGAAATGACAATTTTTTCGCAGGCTAGTATAAGCAAAAAGTACAGGGGCTGAGCTTTTGAACATGTTTACTACTTCTAGCGACTGTTAAATCCCTTGCCCAGGGAGGAGATTTCTCCGGAACGCCACCCACCCCGCAAGATCTGGTGGCCACGCCCAGGGCGGGCCGCAAGTGGAGCGCGGCGTCTGGATGTAGTCTGCGGAGGCAGACGTGTTGGCGGGCGCTGAGTCACGTATAAAGCCCAGGCGCCTCAACGCGGCCCACATGACATCGACCAGCGCTACAACCCCTGTCCTCTTCCCCCATCCCCAGACCACTCCCCCAACACTCAGACGCTTCCCTTAAAAACCCGTCCACTGTCCCCAACCTCCATCCACTTCCCCCTTCCCCCATCCACTACCTCAACCACCGTCCATTTTCCCCAACCATCCGTCCACTTCCATTAATCCAACCATCCGTCTACATTCTTTGTTAGCTATTATTATTATTATTTTTATTATTATTATTTATTATTTAGTTATTATTATTGTTATTATTATTATGATTATTATTATGACCGGGATATTTAACTACCTCCGTCTATTAGCTTATCAGATTTCCATACTTTCATCAATTTTACCTCTCATCAGGATTTCGATGACTTAAATCAAGTGATTTATATCATTAGTTTAAATTAGGATTTAAATCAAATAATTCACCAAAAAACTTTATCGATTTAATTCAAAAATATAGTTTATTCTAAATTTTACAAACAATTATTAAAAATTTCAAGGTCAAATTAAAGGAAAATATATCCAGATAACTACAAAGAAACTATTAGAAAGAACGCGAGGAATAGTGAAGAAGAATGAATTATTAAAAAACCAAAGTTTGAGTTAGTAAAAGTGATCGTTGACATTAACCTTTGCAAAAGAGAACGGTGTACTTTCGCGTCATTTTCGAATGTTGAAAAAGTTGTCATTTGTAATTTCTACAAACTAAATAATTATAATACTCAAAATGTATATTTATTTGCACTAATAAAGTATTTTTCTTGCAGAAGAGTGTATTTAAATGGCAGTACCAATGTTAGTGAAACAAGAACAATTGCCATAATACGCAAAACAAATGCGATATTAATATTTTTTGTCATTATTTGCAGAAAGTTCCCTCGATACATATACGCATCGATATAATACGCAAAAAAATGGGATATTAATATTTTTTGTGCAGAAAGTTGCCTCGATACATATAAAAAAGTATTCCAGACAGATATTACTGATCCATGGTTTTTCTGAGTTATTTTATGAAAATTGTAGTAAACCCTCAATATCTCAAAACTAGATCAGTGTGGGATACCCCTATTCTATTGAGCTCTTCAATATTTTGCCTCTTTTTTCAAATATCTAAAAAAATTACCTAATTTGAATATTTACATTTAAATCAAAACACGTTTATTTAAATAAAAAATCTTATTTTATAAAAAAAATCATACTTTTTATTGACCCTGTCCCTAATTCTTCAAATACTAGAGCTTACTGAAGTCTGATTTCTAGAATTATTGATGCGATTACAATGCAATGAGCGAGAGAGCTGAACACCACACGTCGAGCAGTTAAGCAGTGAAGAATACTTAGTATAGTTTACTAAAATTAAAATTGCGGTTAAACAGAGAAGACCATTTATCTCTGGATGGCGTTATGTTGACGAATCAATTTTTCAGACACGTTCCCATCATATAAAAACAGCTTCTGTGATTTTGAGTTGTGAATTATGAATATTATTTTCGGTTGTTCAGTGTTTTTACTAAGACGTCTACTGACATTTGTTACCAGAAATCTCATAAAATAAAGTAATATTGAAGGTATTTATTTTTCAATTAATAACCACATTGCTTATACTCAAATTTCAAATTAGCAATTACTTCTGAACCAACAGACAGAACGAATTAGTACAATTACAACAAACCAGGATGATACTTTAAAGTCAGTATCTGATACGATCAAAGAATGTTATCTGTGATGAATTTTCAGTACTAGATTCTTCTTTATTTTAGCATTAGTGCTCAAAATTGAACTCTCAGTGTGCCTATGAACTCTAAAAATAACCGCTTATACTAGAAATGTCTAAATAGGAAATGAATGGTAAGTTCTTCAGAAACATTATTCCCCTGTAACAGCTATCTAAACTTTCTGCAATAAACACCTGTTCATTATTCCCGAAGATCAGTAATTGCATTCTTCCTTCCTTGCTTTCAGTAAACAAATAGCAGATCAAGCCGCACGTGGCCAGAAAAAAAAAACAACTTCAAACTTCGCGGGTGACGAAAGCTATATACATGTAGTTCTAGACTCTGCCGCGAGATGGCAGCTGCTGTTGTGGCGAGCACCTAGCGGCGCATGCCGCAATCATTACGAGGAGCGGGTCGGAGGAAAGCACTGGCGCCCAGCCGCCGCCCCCGCCTACTCAAGGTCCACGGCTTAACAGACGCCGTAAGACGAGCCCCCATGCCTCTTCCTCCCTCCCCCCCCTCTCGGTCGGCGATATCGTGTAACAGCAGTTGTTTGTGCTTGGTGGCAAGCTCCCCAGACGTAATAATGGCTTCTAAGGTGTTTGCAGGTTGTGTTTGGAGGCTGGATACTTGACACCTCATGCTTTGCTGCGCATGAGGAAGCCTTTTTAAGAATCTAGCAAGGCAAACTCGTGTTGTGAAACTACTACCAAATGTACGCATGGTAGGAAACCATCGGGTCAATGTCAAGGCTTTTCGCTCGGCGAAAATTATTTAACAACTTCCTTCTTGGACTTGGGGGTTCCATAGAAACTTCTGTCTGTTAAGGGTGTTTGTAGATCCCTGCATTGCGATAATTCGCGTGAAAAAAATCAACAAAATTTAACAAAATTAGAACACAACCGTACGGTGCAAACATTATTTTATTTCACTCAGTGAAATACATTATCATAATTACAATGCTGTCAGTAACGCATTTTTTTTCTATTTTGATAAAACTACAATTTGGAAAAAGCTATCAATCCGTGTAAATAGCTTCAGGACCATATTATACAATATTAATTATTAATACAATGGAGATAAATGTCTTACTTCAAAATATCGTTTTATAAGCTCATCTTCACAATTGTTTTCGATTCTGACTGAAAAATGCAAATATTTGATGGTGTTATTTCACTTATTCTCATATTGCATGTAACGACTGAAATTTCATTTTCAGTGCGTTACTGATTACGTCACAGCTGGCGTCATACGACAGCAAGGTTCCAAGGACGAAGCCGCGAGGGACAATATTTGTCATTCACGTGTTACGTTTGGTGATTTTTTAATATCTTGATATGAAAAGCACTGTGTACTGTATACAAACTATTGCAGTATTCGTGAAGATCATTTTTGTGGAAGTATTTAATTTATTATAGGGTTAGCCAAAAGTATTTTATTTATTGACCTTTAGCAATCTGCATGCTTTTTGGAAAACTATTTTGTTAAGTCACAGCCAAATAAAATAATTAATGAAGTTTGTAGATTTCACAAAATAGTAGATAGTAGTTTTGGCATTGGATAAAATAATAATAACAGTGAAGCTACAACACCAGTAATTCGCCACATTATTGTATATTCGAAATTAGAACTGCGCCGTTTTTAAGTGTCGTTTGGCTCTATCTACGGAAAACAATTTACAAAAGCATTTGAAGTTTCTTTTGAGGGGAGAAATTGCCTTCACGTCTATCTTAAATTATGTGAAAACAATTCATTTTTTCTCTATAAAATGTACTTGTTTTTATTTAAAATTTTATTTTAAGACGTGTTTCATTAAAGAAAACTATCTATTTATCATCAATATTGTAATTGTGTTCGCCCAACCGGCTGGATGGGTAAACGGGATCTTTTTCTACGAGTATAAAATCTCATGTGCAGTCAATGTCAGCGCATTTCGCCCTGAGGAAGATCGCTGCATGACAGCTGAAACTTGGACTTCTGTGCCTGGGAGGAATATGGACAGCCAAGTCGATTCTGAGTCCGGCCGCAAAAGTCCAAATTTGCTTAATTTCCAGCAGCTTTCGAAAAATACAGAGTTCGGGGAAAATGGCATCTGCGCAATTTTTATAAGTCTACTTTGCTTTATTCGATAAAAAATTAAAGAAAAGAATTGGAGCAGTTGTTCTGAAAATATTCTTTCAATTTTTTTCTTATTTTTTGTCGTGAAACATTATGCGAAAACTACTCATGTTACCGAAAAATTTCGTTCAGGAAATATCTATATATAATATTAAATTCCGTTCAGTAAATATTCAATATTGACGTAACAAAACACCCAACAAATTTTCAATAGTTGCAAATGCAGAGAGTTTAACGGAAATGAGACATGGTCCATCTTAAAGGGTACTTTGCTCAATCCAAGGAAATCATTTAATCAAAAAATGTTGTGCTATATTTGAGAAACATGTGAAAATATTATGGATCTCCTAAACCAAAATATTCGTTTCAAATTCGGAAGCACTGGAGGTCACACTGATCGACCGGAGAATATGAATTTTCGAGAACAAATTGGAGAATGATTTAGATTAGGGTTGTCCAACTGGCGGCCCACGGGCCTGCGATCTGGTGGACTGCGATGTCATTTATTGTGGCCCACGAAAGGTAATTAGTAAAAAATGAAATTCCCTTTCATCCATGTTGGCCGAGTACATTGTACACCTAACGCACGCGCCATGTTGGGGTCAACACCGCCTCAATGTAAAAAATGGTTGTTTCGACTTAAGGATATTTTTCTAGTGAATTTAGAAATTCAAAATCACCCCAATATGTTTCACTGCAGATACACTGGAAGGGCTCTTGGCGAAATTTGCGTACCCAGTGGTGAGGAGATGTATTGTCTGATGAATAATGACACATTCTATATTCATCATAAACATCTAGTTTTTCAATAAATCTTTTGTAGTTATTAGTTGAAATAACTCGGTCGTGAATTGCTTGAATGAAACCCTCAGTCTCTCCTTATCGAGTCCCAACACGAAGCACTGAAGCGTCGCGTTGTTGTCGGCACTTTCAAGGCCATGGGGAAATCTACCATGGGGAGGTTTGGACTTCCATATCTGTAATCATTCATGGCTGACGTTATATCAGTGTGGTATACATTATTATTATTATTATTATTATTATTATTATTATTATTATTATTTTAGCAGTTACTTGCAGTTTATCTTCTTTGAGAAATCTCTTCACATGTAGACTAAAAAGATTAACAAATTCTCAGTCAATATTTGTTCGAAAACTTTCGCGCACTTTTACGTCCAACCTACAGTTCTCACGCAAACGCCAAATACGCCTACAACGTTACATACAACAAAACACCAACGTCCTCAGAGAACACACATGATGTGGAAGCAGAGAGTCTCAAAGCGAGGTTCCACTTTAGTTTCCACTTACGTATATGAAATCAAATTATTCCCAAATTATGTCCATTGTTTCTTAAAAGCTTCCCCGTCTTACCTAATGATTCATGTCTCGAAGTGTCTTCCAACACGAAATAAAACGTTAATATCCCTAGATAAGTATTTGTGTTTGGTTATGCAGCCTTATTTTTTGAATTGTCTTTCTGGTCGCCGCACAAGCGCAATTGCCTTATTTAATTTTTCTGTGATAAAACACGTAGTCTATTTCGAAAAAAAAAGTTTCTAAAATCATTTGAAGGCATCACTTACAACACTTGTAACTCAAGCATTGCTGTTTGGGAATCTTGGTCTCAGAGGCTACTGAATTCGGTCCAAGTTGCATTAAGTCAAAGTGTCTGGAATATTTCTTTTAATTATTAAAACTATATTATTTATATTATATATTATTAATAATATGTATTCTTTTATTATTTGTACTATTATTACCACTTCAACACAACATCATATTCTATTCACAATTAGACTGAATTTTGACACTTCTGTCTAATCGTTTTTCGATTTAATTTAATTAGTTTTAGGTTTTCTATTTGTCAATGTCCTCAGCCAACTGAGGTTCTCTTGGTACTCAATCACGTAAATAGTATGTTTGTCCCTAGTTTCGTCTCTCAGAAGTAAAACTACAGTTCCTGCCCCCTCAACCTGCCTTATAGCAGCCTACAATAAAATAACGTAAATATTCAACGTAGTTAGGCCAATGTGTACGTCTAATGGTCAGAACCTCGCCATTAATAACAATCAATTTTATTATTTAGTATTATTTACGGAGCAAATATAAGTAACGTTATACTGCAAGTTTGTGTTTAGAGGACTTACTCTAAGAGGGGACCACTATGACAGGTCGGGAAACAAATGGACGTCAAGCAGGGCGATGACACTGCAAAAAGTAGAGATGAAGCTATTTGCAAATGAACTGTACGCGAACGCACTGCCAAAATGAGTGCATGAACGGAACTTGATATTGCCAACAGTGTCTGTCAAAACGGTCCCTTCTAATAGTAATCTCTCAATACCAAGAAGTGTAAAACACAGAACCACCCGTTCTATCCTCTTCCTCTCGGACGTCGCAACTGCCGTCCTTGACGTCCTTGCGTGTGGATAGGCGCCGGTCACCGCATGCATAACCGTGCGGGAGTGGTCGGGGCGTGAAACACAACAAATGGGCGCGGCTGCTCGTTTGAGTCCGCGTTTCCTCCACAAAAGAAAAAAAAGAAGGTGCGGGCACGCGCCTTGGAGCACGTACACGTGTTCACAGAACACTTCGTCTCCCACCGCACGGTCGCAAGTGATTATCACGCCCGTACAGCAAACACGCGCGACATACGGAAACGTCTGTCGCGACATCGAACGTAGCGAGTTAAAAGATGAGTATGAGCATTCCACAAGAGTGCACGAACTGCATAGAACACGTGTTTATAGATGGAAGGAATGGATTTCGAGAAAGTAAGTAAACAAGCGCTGTTTTTGTTTTGCTGCTCGTCGTAGTCTGCAGTTCTGATACTCGAAAATATATGTTAGGAGGAAAAATATTTATAAAAATTCAATTCCTACGGAAAGTATGAACCTAAATTAAAAGCATTTTCTATTTCTATTGAGGACCAATGTTATTACACATTAAATAACACAAAATACTGAATAAAAAAAAGTCAATGACATTTTACATTCACCGAATAGAACGTTCCAACAAGCTGTCAAAAAAGACACTTAAATCAACTTTCAGAAAAAGTGAGACTGGATTGGCATAAGTATTTTGAACATAAAAATAAGATGGATAATTTAAAAATCTCTTTGTGGAGAATAACAGTCATTGTCGAGTTGACGCTTTAACATACGTAACACGAGTTCTGGAGTGGCTCATGCTCTGCTTCCTTTACGGATTACTGCCCCATTCGAAAAGTGTTCGAAAAGTGTTGAATTACTTTTAACACGCTATTTGGTTATCTTTTCCAAGTACACCTTTTGTGACATGTGTGCGAAACGGTGTTTGTAAATTATAAGGTGCATAATTAGTTCCTGAAGAACTAACTTTTGATTATCTAAAATAGGAAAGCCCTTAGTCAAATCCCATTAACAGTCATGATCATCGTAAACTGAAGTTGAAATTCTAACTCTAGGTACACAAAGGTTTGCTATCCGAAATCGGTGTGTAAAAAAAATTAAATAAACAAAATTAAAAAAATAATTTTTTTTTAAATAAAAAAAGACAGTTTGTTGAATGAAATACTCGTTCAATGACTAACCTACCAGGCTCAACTAACAATGAAACCATTCTAACTAGCTTATTTCCATACTATCTAAGGAAACGAAATTACAGTACAGGTTACAGGAGGATATAAGTCCAGAAGCCACTTCGAACCAGCTACGCTAGTTATAACGAAGGACAACAGATACAATGTGAAACACCCGTATGTAAGTTTATCGCTGTTCGGCCTTGACGGCATTCCTGCATTATTAAACACATCTGCATTTACTTAGATTTGCAGTTGCGCACTGTGCTGCGTTCTCTCTCACTTTGAAAAGATTGGAGCCTTAGAATTTTAACTTCATTCCACTTACATACGTAACTGACTCGCCCTAAGCTTTAGAACTGAAGACTTTACAGCAGATAACCCTCACTAATACTACAGTGAAGGAAATAACAAGTGACCAGCCATGACATTAGTTACTCAACAATAATACTTTTAGAAAAGACATTTCTCTAGTTTGTACTGTTAAAAAATTCAATAAATGAAATTTGTAGATTTAATCTCCTTGTTTGTTCCCGTTACTTCAATGGCAAAATTTAAAGATTAATATGTTCGTACATTCATATTTTAAAAGAGAATGATTAACGCAAGTATAAAGCTATTTCAGAAGTTGCAACCCAAGAGTACATATTCCCAAACCCTTTGAAAATAAAATTCTGAACATTCAATTCACTCGAATGTCAGACATGTCGATGGGTAAGGAATTTACAATTGCAATTTTCTGTTTGAAAACAACTTAACTAGTGCAAAACGATTTCATACGTTCATGTAAACAGAAGTTCACGCCCGTGAAAGTTCCGTAAACAGAAGGTACAAGTAAGAAGTGAAAATGACATACTACATGGAAATAGAAACTTAATTTGTTCCGACAAATCGACTTTGGCTGCTTTACAAGGGCTAGTCCAACCCCTGTTAAGTGACCTAAACCCTACCCCTACCCCAATTCCTTCCAAATTCTGACCGCTGCGTAGTGACGCTTAAGAGAGGCGCGTACGCGGAGATGCTATCTGGCGGTCCTCTTGACAACTGACTTCAACGAGACTGGACAGCAGACCATCAAATTAACAAAGGATTACTCCAAATAATAATTAAAATGTTAACGGAGGATTGCTCTTAGCAAGCCCTCAACGCCCTCCTAGAGGTTTAGAGACGCGTTGCATCAGTACCAGACGCAATAAATTTAAAAAAAAACCTCTGGTAAATCAGATGCACTCAATTGGTTTATCATGCCGTAAGATATTTAAATGTGTGCAACCCATGAAATACTTTGAAAACTTATTCTGCAGTTTACATTCTGCAAGTACATGATACTAGTATTCCACGCGATCGAATTCGTATCCCCCCACACCGCGTTTATGAATGTTGCACCACAAATATAATACATTAAAATTATAATGTTCATATTAAAAGTTACACACTTATTTACAAAATAATATCATTCTAGCCCTAGCTTGGGTACCATCTCACCAAGAGATTACAGGCAACGAGAAAGTAGATTCAGCCGCAGAAAGAGCCATAACCGAAGGAATCAACTGCACACAAGAACCAAATACAAAGACCAAAATGGATTATAAATCACTATATTTGGAATAAATGGAATATAAGGAAAAATTTAATTCACTCGATCGGGCAACCTCCTATCAACAATAACACCAGTATATTTTAACTAGTTTAAGAATAGGGTATTCCACCTTAACACACCTTATGACAAAAACAGATCAAAACAAAATGTTTAAAATGTAAATCTGATATTAATATCTCACTAGTTAATAGAGTACAGTCATTATCATTATGAGAGAAGAGGTTTCCCGAGAGAATGTGAGAATGTTCGATTGACATATAAAAAGTATTCAATTATTGAACACATTGAATTATATAATTGCATTTAAGAACCATACTGTGAATTATAACATGATAAACATTGTAAAATTGAGAACTCTCTCTGCTATATCATGTAATCCTATTATGTAGCTGTTGACTGTAATTAAGGTCGCTAATGACTTTGCCGTCGATGCGACCAAAAATAATAATAAATAAAAAATGCACATGTTATTTGGGAAAAAATTTTACCCGTAAAAAGGGCTCATTTTCATAGACAATTATTGAGCCCGCTTGCAGTCCAAAACACAGAGACCACCTTTCCTCCGAAACTCCGTGGAAGCAAACAAACTTACGTCATTCAACCTTCTTGGGGAAAATTCCAAAACAAAAAATGCCACCAGTTTAAAAATTATTTTACCTCGCCATTCGAAGCGAAATGTTCGTCAAACCATTAACTTTTAAAAATAATCAGGTTACTCGATTTCTCTGCATCTTTTCATTATTGTTTTTTCGCTACAAATTCTTCGATGGCAATGGGTAGCGGAATTCCTACCAGTTCCAGCAGCGCAGATGGGATTTCCCTTCGTAACGTCCCTGTTCGATCTTTTGGTGTCGTTCACCTCGTTCTCGGAAGAACTGCGAAGATCAGCACAGACGTGATCAAAGACACGCCGCCAATATTGCAACCGCAAACCACGACGACCACGAGAGCTCGGAGGCAAGGACAAATGAGGAGGTGGAGATGTGAATAACGGGGAAAATGGCGCATTGGGAAAGATGAAAGGATTACAATACGGAGAAGATAGGAGGAATGGTATAGAAACGAAGTGAAGGGAATGAAAAGGACAAAGAAAATGTGCAAAAAGAAAGTAGGGATTGAAGGATATAAATGAGAGCGGAGGAAAAAAGAAATAGGCGAAAATAAAATAAAATGTAAAAGTAAATAAGAATCCAAGTAAAACTTGCAACAAGAGGAGAAGGCAAGAGATGGGGAAGGGTTTTGGGGGAAGAAATATTTCCTTGGTCAATGTAGAGTTCCACGCCGGCCTACCCGTCCACTTTCGGGTTTCCCGCAAGCGCGGAACCGCCCCAGCCGGGACAAGCTGTAATCTTCCGACTGAGCTCTCAGCACGTATGGAAGCGTAGAGCACGGACAAAGTGCAAGTGTGTGAAAGATGGAGGTTAGGACTAGGCAGAGAAAGGTAAGATGGCGCGCGGTCCGTGGCCCGTTTATCAGGATACTGGTCCGGGCATTCGCCTGGTGTAGATCGGAGAAACCACAGAAAACTACCGATCAGAACAGCCTACCGCTATAATTCTCCAGACCGCGGATGAACTCGATCTGACGATCTAGCAAGTGTCGAAAATCCCGCCACCGTCGGGACGCGAATCCTAGGACCTCAGGCACTACAGAGACATCGATTGAATCGTAATTTCACAAACCTGTCAAACGCCAAAATATAAAACACATTAGCAGCGGATTAATCTTTCAAGACGATATTCACAGTCTACAGTGCGTATTTATATGAAAAACATTCATTTTTCAACTGCTTTAATAAATAAAAATATTTTGAAATCAAGGAAATTGGGAGACTTTTTGTCAGTTTTCTCGAAATGAGAAATTTGGCGTTTGACGGGTTTCGGAAATATACGATTCAATCGATGCCCTGCGCCAGCTAAGCTGGTGGGGGTAACGGAGAGGGAGGCGGCGGCGTCGCCAAAGGAAGAGGAAGAGGGGGCACGGGAGCGAGTGGAAGTGGTGGTGGCGGCGGCGGCGGCGATACGCGTTGTTACATAAACTCCGCCGGGGAAGAACCGGGCGCGCAATTGGTCCCGGCCTGCGACCGATCGGCGGCGCTGCGACGCGACGCGACCTCGGCTCACGCGCCCTCCCCCATCCGCCGCGTGTCGCATAAGATCGAGAATATTCAGATACGGTCGCGGCATGCGCACCCACCCGTTGAAAAATAATTGCTTTATACAGAAGTTCAAAAAAAAGCACCTCGTGCACAAGAGACATACTGTAAAATTTCGTTAATAAATCAAGGCAAGAACATCAATGAAATGAACACGCATTTCACCCTTGTAGAGAGGGGTAACCTTCTTGATTTTTATGTAATGGTGTAGGAAATATGGTGAATGGTAATGGTGAATTCCGCGCTCAAAATAACGGGTTTGGTTATTATATCGTCAAAATCCCTCCCCCACGGTCCCCCCATCACGCGCTACTCGATTGCGTCGCGCCAGCAGGGGTTATCAGATCGAGAATAATCAGATGAGCTAGCAGAGTGCGCTGCCACTCACTGAAAAATAATTGCTTCACACAGACGTTTAAAAAAACTGCATGAGATACAGACTGCCAAATTTTGTTAATAAATGAAGGCACAAATATCAATGAAATGAAAACGCATTTCACTCTTGAATACTTACATCTGTGGTTACCGTATTGATTTGTATGTAATTGTGGAGATAATATGTGAATTCTGAGCTCAAAAGAACATGCGTTAAACTTACGGGACTAATGACTCTGGTTAGTTTCCGTGCTCGGAATCACTAAACAATAAATCAATCAACTTTAATGGTAATCAAAAATCACTACGTCAAAGTAGTAAGAATGGGAGGTTGTTAGCAGGAGGTTGGTACAACTGAGAGGCATCTTACATGGAACATATCTTAGTGAGTGTTCTGATAGTTTTCTTGCAGATGATAATCTTGTGACCTGTCACAGTAGACCGTGCTACTACGAACAGTTGGCAAACTGGATATCACTGGTGAAGCCCACGGCACATTCATGAAGGAATGAAGTTGAGAAGTGTATAGGATTGCTTTCTTGATAACTGTTTTGAGTAAAATACAATTACGATATATTCATGAGCAACAAAATAGGAATTCCATTTAGTAGAATTCCTTTCCGCATTATCTTCACAGCACGGGTAATATTGCCGTAACAATATCCAAGCAATGACTGCAACATCTTATCTACAGTTCTTGCAACTAACACTCAGACCACATCCTCTTCGTGGTCTCTTAATTGGATAATAAAAAAAAAAACTTCACATATCCTTGTCTGGCGTGCATCAACGGTAAATGACCAGTCGAGGATTCCCCGACCCCTTCCCACAAGGCGTGTGCACGCCCGCCGATAGATCTCTGCAAGCGACATTCCTCTCCGATGACCCACCACTACAGCATAGCGCGTGCCATTCATTATTGGTGGCCAGAGCGTAAAAGCTTCTGAGAAAGGCAACTGCACACTCACTCCGAGGGTTGAAGCAGTGTTGCCACGTTACCCGTTTTCCCCCTAAATTTAGTTTTTTCTTGGGGGAGGGGCATTAGGGCATGTTTTAGGGAGGCAAATTTATTTATTTTTTTTTTAATTTTTATTTTATATGATTTTTATTGTGTATCACAAAACATAAAAATTGTTTTCTTCCATTATTGCACGTAATTTATTCACTCAGAGTAGTTACAACACACGTGTGTATGATCATTTGAATGAATTACCACGTTTAAAATTGCGTGGTTGACATACCCAAAGATTGGGAGAGGGCGACACACAAAAAGAACGAAAGACGAAATTAGCAAGTATTGGAGAAACCGATTTTGGTTGAAGGAAAGTTTTTATAAAGAGTGATCAGTTTTCATTCATTAGAATGATTGAGATACCTCTTAAGACTGCCACAAGTAAAAATGAGCAGTTTTTCAGGAGAAGTATGTAAAGATTTCGAGACAATAGAAAAAATAACAAACATTATATCAGGAAAGTGAAAATAATGTATATTAAACTTTTAACATTCTTTAATAATATTCCACATAATTCAAATACTTTGGGCTGCCTATGCAAACATTTTTTTAAATTTAAAAATAATTGTTTTGAGTTATCTCAGTATTAGTTGAATTGGTAAGAAGTTATTGCAGATATGGTGTGAATACAAATTTTCACTTTTCCTTTATTTTTGTAGCTGCATTTGTAAATATTTAGCTAACTTTCAATAAATAAACCAAATTAATAATAGGAACAAAATTAGTACCAAATGATTTCAATTATTTTGATTTATAATAGGGACTATCACTTATGGAACCAGTTCCGTGTTTGTAGTTGTCATTGTTTTGTCGTTTTGGTCGATGTCGCAACGCTACCTCGTTGGGAAATGCTAAAGACCGCCTGGCAACACTGGGTGGGAGCGGCGGCGGCGGTGGTGGCGGAGGCAAGATGGATGCGGGGCGGGGGCGGCGTGGGCGTGCGTGAGCGCGCTCTGGAGCAAGGGCGAAGGCGGCGGGGGCGGACGCCTGCACTCGCGGGGCACCCCCGGAGCTCTCGAGCCATCGGACGTCGTCTCGCCGCGCTGCGCTGCCACCGTCGCGCAGTGCCTTCCCGCTCAGATCGTCCGAGGATCATGGACAAAAACGACCCAGAGAATAATAAATCACGTTTTAGATTGTTCTTGCCTTCGATCCGGAGATCGATATACACTGCATAACTTACCGAACGAAGGATCGTGGTTACGAAAGAAATATGAAAACAGTTGAATGGTGCTATATTTTCTCTATGCAGGGTAATATGAAAAGAAAACCTAAGTCAAGTTAACATCTTGTTAATTAGTAAATAACTAAATCTGAATCAATAAAATTAGTAAATAACTAAATCTGAATCAATAAAATTAGTAAATAACTAAACCTGAATCAATAAAAGTAGGTAAAAAATAAAAATGTGTATGTACCGCGGGCGTTAACTGGTTCTAATGATATCGAGCGACGAAAAGCCCTCTGGCATTTTGTCGCCTCCCGATCATTAGATCCCTTACAACATCCTTGGGGAATAAATAACATTTTTTTTCTTTCTTCCTGAAGCTTTTTCCAGTTTCAGAGTACACGTATTTCCACTATCCGCGCCGGCCATTATAGGTCATCATGAGGACACTTATTAACCTTTACGTTAGAAACTGACACATATGCGGATTCCCCAGTATGTTGTCAGCACTCACAAGGCCTTATGCGACAACACATAACGTGAAATACAAGGGACAAACTACCATTGCCACGGCGGGACTCGAACCCGCGACACTTTGGACCGAGTCGGCACACGCTCTAGCAGCCTCGAAACATTCAGATCGGCAGAAACATTAACGACATTGAGAGATAATAAAATATTTGGAAGATATACCGTAAGAATATCAATTTGACGTGAACCTATTGTTTCCATTCACTTTTGTGTGGAAAATCATAAGGGTCTAAGTAATATATTTTAGGATCTGACCTCTGCTTTTTAGAAACAATGTAAATAGGGCAATGAATCAACGCAAACCTAACGTTTGCCCATGCAAAAGTCGATAAAATAGCTAGAAACAGGAGTTGGGTCCGTGTTAAACATTTGTATGTAGAAAAAGATATGTTGCAGATAAAGATATGTATGTATTCGCCTGTTTTTTGAATATGAACATTATAAACGACCTTTTCCGTTGCACGAAATCGTTCATAATCGGGTATTTTACGGACCAAATGATGACGTATTGAAATTTTACTATACTAGTTTAATAAATAAAAATGATTGCGTCATCACACGTTGAGCCAATCGCAGCGCGAGAACCGTGGGGAAGTAATGGTAAACGGAACAGCCAAACACAGTTTTCACTCACAGAGCCAAATATCCGAGTCGTCACAAGTTAGTTGTTTCGCAAAACTAAGTTTTATTCACTGATAAATTCATAATACAGTTATACAACAAAATGAATCTCGTTTCTAAGGTAGCTTTATTGCATTAGTACAATTTCGAAAGCTCGCCTCGCTCGTTTCCAAAGCACATGCAATAAATCTCAACATCATAAACCCGAGCAATAAAACTTTTAAAGGTTGCTTAAAACTTAGCGTATGACGCACGTGGAAGAAATGATTATTTTTATTTAGTTCGTACTATTACGCCATTTGGCGTTCCGGCGTCGGCCGCAACCTTTCCTACTCGCGAAATGAAATGCCACTCGTACCACTCGTACCATTAATAACCATTTCCGCCAGCAGATGTGGGAACGAGCTCACTGCGCGCTACGCTCGCGCCGCACGTGACGCTTGTGACGACGACTACTTCACCGCTGCACATTCTCCTCAGGCGGCGTTGCGATGACATCAACTACGTAATGAGCAGTCCAGTCCCAGTTCTACTCCCATGTTCACGTGGATCATCTTTTTTTAATTTAATTTTATTTTATTTT
>BOPP01000123.1:545939-559509 GCA_017312745.1 Gryllus bimaculatus | reverse complement strand
CGGATAAAAACCTCCTCCTTACACGACACATCACGTAATGCACCATTTAGACAGTCTCGTCCGATTTTGAAACGTATAAACTGATAGAAATTCCTCACTTTGATTAAACACTCCCCACATAGTGATACTTGTCACGTCACATGTCATCGATTATGTCACACGTCACACATTCCTTACGTCGCTTCCAGCGTTCGAATGCCATCGGAGTGAAAGCAAGGTAAAGTCCGACCCTGACTTTCTTCCAGAATCGTGTCGACTGGCAAGAGATGCTAGCCGCAAGGGCGCACCGCCCCGTGGCAGGAGTACGAAGGTAGGCGGTTGCCCTCCGCCATTCCATGGGGACATCACGTGACTCAACCGCCCTCACCGCCGCCGCCGCCGGCCCGCCATTCAGCCTCGGAAACAAAGGCTCGTTAAACGAACAGCCGCCGTCGCCGACCAACCTATAAATGCCAACCGAGTCGAATGTAAAAACAATGGGATCGCGGAATAAGAATCGGAGCAGGACCACATTTGCTGGGTGGGTGGGGTCTAGACCACTCTTCCATTAGTTCCAGGGCAATGAAATTACCACAGTATTCACTACCCATACCATTCACTACCACTCCATGAATAAGAGACGCAGAGAGCCTCTCCTGTATACAGACTGGCAATGAAATGACCACAATTGTCTCTATCATCAGTGAATAAAAGAGAGAGCTTCCTCTATATACAAGACTAAACTGTGCACATGTCTCCAAATAACAATTATAAACCTCGAAGGCATACATCGGGCAGAAGATGATCATTTTTAGCCAACGAACGAGTGGCGAGAAACTGTACGAAACAGAGCTACATAGCTAGGCAGTAGTGCCGTAGCGATCTCTGACCGAAGAATCGCGGGATCGAGTCCCGCCTCGGGCATGGTGGTATTTGTGTTCGTACTTTTACCCCCTGTCATCATAGCACATCATCTTCAAAGTTAACATACCGTTAAACGCAATAGTGGTCGCTAATGATCTAGATGTTAATAACAAAACACCTACATAGCTACACGTGACACTTGCCCCTGATCTATAGGCAACTCAACATGCATTGGCGTTTGGCAGAACACAATTTGATAGTCTAATTTCGTAAACCTGTCGAACACCAATGATGTGATCTTCGATTCCCTCCCGTAAAAACCATACACGTTTGCAAAATTGTTATGAAACAGCCTGTATTAAATGAAATATGATACACTAATATTTGTACATTAAAATCTTCCTTGTATTTTACACAATAAACACACCAGTGTAGGTGTATTGTACGAAATGAAGTAAGAACGAAAGATGTTATCTCTATACCATACATCTGGAAATCGGTAGCATAGGGTGGGCGCTTTAGTGCCACTCCCTATTCACAAATGTTTGGGATATAGAGTCCTTAGTTTAAATTATTACAGTGATGTTACTTCTTTCTCGAAATAATAACGTACCACTGTAAGTAATTCTAGCTGAACCCACACGAAAAATTTCCCACATTTGAAGTCTGTTGAACACATTTGCGCAGCCAGCAACGGGTTACTTCACTTTACGATAGCCTCACTGACCCCTCACGCTCTGCGACCGTCACAAAGCCGCAAACATATTGCCCCGAGTTGGGCTTTTAAGCTCGAGAACGTACGTTTCTGCCGCCAGCCCACTAATCAATCCAGACGCTGGATCGTTCAAACAGTTCAGTAAAGCAGATGCTTGATTGGCCGATGTTTCTGGACACGACATCTGCTACGGTCTTTAGAGTAGTGAATATTTATCCCGGAGGGTGGCGGTGTTCCTCCATTGCTGAAGTGTGAGATCCAGCGCCAGCCTTCACGTTCGTCTGCGGAAGATTTCTGCCTTCAGATATCCACCCAGCGAGGCACCGCACCAGCCGGGACAAGCTGTAAACTCCCGACTCGTCTCACGACTTGTGTGGTAGTGTAGTGCATTTAAAAGAGTGTGTACATGTCAGATAGGATGATAGGACATGGAAGAGGACGGAAAAATCGTGCGCAGTCGGTTGCCCATTTGTTAGGGTACTGCTTCCGGTATATGCCCGGTGTTGATCAGAGAAACAACGGATCAGAGCTGCTGAATTTGACATCCCCATCCAGTACAGGCCGAAAATCGCCAACGTAGGAACTCAAATCCTCGGTTCTCCTGGCTAGAGTTGCTACACTGCCAGCGACAATGCTGACTATGAGCTAAATCATCCGGTGATGCCCGGAACACAATTCCTTGATGTTAAACAAATTAATGTGTTAATAGAGTTTAGATCAATACTAAACGTCATTTGAAATGCCAACGTTTCAGCTTTCATTCAGCCTTCATCAGGGCTATAACAGAGACATTTTCCTTATTCACTAGGTACAATAAATTTAATACTCATCTAATACCAGCCTACAACACAATTTTGAATATTTGATATACATTTTGTTCAATTAATTAATTACTTCGAATCTCCCGGAATTATGCACATTCTAACGACCCTTCCTTCCCACATATGCCTTCCGGGCCTTCATTGTGTGACGTCATGGATACTCACAGCGACCACAGACACAGAGCCTTTTTCGTATAACAATATATTATTAACAAGAAAACAAAACAAATATTACACTTAATATCTTACTTACACCGCTAGATCTGATAGACCTACTAATCCCCTGAACGCTGAGCGATCCAAACCAATTGAAGATGGTTTTTGATTGTGGCATTCGCACTCTACTTTTGAGCGCGCACAAAGCCTTACTTTCCGTGACCGGAATGTCACGCCTGGGAACACAAAGTCCCGTTCTGGCGCACCAAACGGCTGGTTTGCCTCTGATCGCAGGAGCGATCTTATCCGATTGAGATCGGCGTGAATCGTGGCAGCTCAACACTCTTCACCTCGGAAGCACTCACACAGCATCGCTTCCCCGTGACGCAAGTCACCCAAGGACATAAGTCCGCAGGCTTCGTCAACTAATGGACTCCAGCCCGCGAGCCTGGCTCGCATATGCACCGTCTTGGCATATTTTTTGTGCACACGCACGAGGTTCTCCCAGCCGTCTCCAGAACCCACCCACTGGCTCTGTACATCTGTTATATAAGGACGAGACCCACGTGACCTACTTCGTCACGCCACCCCTCGCTTGTTTAACAGTGAAAAGCTTCTATAAGCCTGAACTCCCAAAAGCCTTGTTCTCCCGTTTTCCGCGTTCTTCCTTTACGGGAAAAACCTTCTTCCTGGGCAAGGCTGATCCTCTTGCCAGCGTCCAAATAGATGCCAGAGGCCACGCTGCTTAATACGTTCAATTGCCACATATTACTTTCACATAATCACCGAGGTCAAGAAGTCAAGCAATTTTAATGTTACGCACTTCGTAAACCCTCGTCGTCAACTGCTTGAAAATGGCCGGTCTTTTCCCCCACATCCAGCCCGCCCGAGCGGTCGCCGCGCACGCATTCCACTTGCCCCCGCCCATCAATCCATCTCGCGACAAAGTGAGCGGCGGGGGCGCGCGCGTCGCGCGAATGGGGCGCCGCGGCTGCCAATGGCGCTTGGCCCCCGCGCGACCGCCACGCTCAGCTGTCGAGACCATCGCTTGCACAGAGTATCACCGGAGGGAGCGCATCATGAGACAGACCTGAGAAGAGAGAGAATGTAGGTGTGAATACGTATCGAGAGTAGACGATAATAGGAGAGGGAGCGAAGGACACGCACTGTGTATCACGCGCTGAGGACGAGAGAGAGGCAGTTGCCAGAGGAGAAGTGAGAAATGTGGATGGGTAGAAGATATGAGAGTAGAGAAGAAGGTGAATATATATAGTATCGAGGGAAGGATAAATGCGATGAGATCACTATCGGTCGCACGAAGTCCGATAACGAGATGGAGAGCAGGAGAGAGATGGAGATAGAGCGAGATTAGAAAAGAGGACATTATGCCGAGCGACAATGATACTGCAGGATATTTCTATATATTAGGGCTAGAGAAAGGTAACAGAGGAGAGAGGAAGAGATGGATATTTCGTGTAAGATAGATAGGCGACTATATCACTGGAGACGCTAGAGGAATGATATAGGAGCGCGCGATTGCGAAGAGAATGTCAGTATGATCGACTAGAGAAGTCGATTAGCGAATAGGAATTTGGAGTTAAGAGCATATGTTGTCGAGAGTAGGAGAAGAGAGAGGATGCAGCAATATGACATGTAGTGGAACGAAGCACGAGAGCGGTGTCTACGGCGCTGAGTTAAGTGGAAGCATAACGTAGCAAGTATCGAGAGATGGTGGAAAGAGCGGTGCAAGGGAATAATGAGTCGACTGGAAGAGGGCTAGACAGAGGAGGGATTAGGAAAGAAATTGGTCTGGAAAATAGGGTAGCGAAGAAGATTGTAGGAATTGGAGCAAAGTATCGCATGCTATTAGTGTAATGTTTAGAGAGAACTGCATCTACGAAATATAAGAATTTTTTCGTACAGTCGACAAAATCGAATTAGGAGTCACTTCTACGTTGCACAATAAAATCGCAGATTTCCTCAGTCTACAATAGCAAATGTGGTGTTACTCGGATCCACAAGTACTGTTCACACACAAGTACCTGGTCAATACTCCAGATCTATATCCACGGCCTCTGCTTGAGAAGATGAACCTGTCAATTTATTTTTTTGAGAGAGAAAACTATACATTACATTCATATGGAAACGTGAAAGATACTAATAGCGAGATAAACTATGAGATCTTATCAGGGCGCAAAAAATAAATAGATTCAGAGAAGGAAAAAATACATCAGAGAGATTAATCTCTCGAATGTGTACTGCGACATAAATAGCTTCAAAGTTATTAGACGAAGGTATTTATCTTGAATATCACGCTCAACCACGGTATAAAATGATATAAATAGAATATCAAAATATGTTGGAATAACCACGACAGTATATTTTATACGAGAGTTAGATCGCGTCAGAGATATTTATTTTGCACAATATGTCTGAATTATGTATATAGTAGATCAAGCTCTGCCAAAAGAACGAGACGGTTCTCTCAGGAGCTGTCAGCGTTGATGGCATCTATACTGGCATCACAACACCATACGGGCGACGGTCGACATCTTACGCATATCTTTAAGCTTGAGAGAGATAGGAACGTATGCATACAGAGACACTGAATAATCTGCTAGTTAAATAACAACTCTATATTAGCATGACTGTCCCTATGCTTCGATACTGCGATATTACTAGCCGACTAGTACCGTGTAGGCAGATGAGATACTCTAGTCCACGATATGCAAGGTAACTTTCGCTGCGAGACACTATGTACAGTCGAGAGGAGATATTCTGAGGATCAGAGGCACCATTGGTGTATTCTCTGAGGTGACGTTTAGAGAGTTTTGAGCGCATTGTGAGAGTGATGAGTCACGAGTATCGGAGAGAATGCACCGATGAACATGAGATTAGCTCACAACGAGAGATGACGTTCAGTCATAAGAGCATCACGAGAAAAAAAATTGGAGTACGAAGAGAACGTGATTGTGTTCTTGCCTAGAGGTTCAACAGAAAGAGGAGGAACTTGAATAACAGCACACAAAATCGACATCTCACATATTCTCAAAAGATTATCTCTTCTGCGTGGAAATATGCTAATTGTAAATTCAGAGCAGAAACTATATTCCTTACATAGCTACAAAACACCACTTAATTAGTCTAACTATAAATATCTTTTGCCTATGCACAACTATTACTAATAATACAATTGTAATATACACTATGAGTCGTGAGTTAGAAAACTACATTCATCCTCATCAGTACCATTCAACGACGCAACTTAAGGGTTACTATCAATATAAAACGAGCGATAATATCATTGCTAAATCAGACAGAATCGTCTCGAGCATACTAATCTTGTTAACCGAAGAGAGATGAGTAGAGTTATGAGAGTGTGTCTTGAGATAGTTCGCAACAACTGTTTATTATAAATGAAATGAATTATAATATCTCACATAATCTAACATTTTTGTTACTAAGGAGTATCACCTGTAGCTAAACTAATAAACTAGAGATATTATTTTATAAGAACACTCACACATTGAGAATGATAGAATAAATACATTATATGAAGATACTCACACACCCTATTCTTACTTAAGATTGCACTCTCAGGAATTGAGAGAGATGGTATATTTATTGCCTTCTACTGAATGTATATCTGACTGCGACCACCACTTATCACCAATTATAAATATAATTAATACTTTTATAGTGTGAGAGAAGTTACTGTCTATATATTTCTCTTCCACATCTTCTCGCACAGTTAATAACCGTATCTCACTGACTATAGATCACTACTTAACGTATCGGACTCTCTGAAGCGCCGAGAGCATTGAGAGTAGAGAATCTGTCTAGAAATAGTCACCAATCAACAACATTGACATCCGAATAGAGTATAGTCGTGTGTTCGTATCCTGCCTATGGCCATCCATACATATTCTTAACGTGACTCTCCAGAACAAGATTCTTTATTTCCGCTAGAATAGCGAGACTATCGCGAGAGACTTCTATTTACAGAGATAAGAGCTATTTACAACAGCAGCTCTGACTACAGCATCTCACATTTGCGAGTCATATTTATCATGTTCATATAGACTTATCGCTGATGATATATAAGTACCTGACACTATGAGTAGTGTAGCAGATACCTATCATCCTGAATAACAATTATAAACACACGGAGAATGATATTTTGTTTATCACACACGAGAGATCTATAATTCTCATGTCTAAATGAGATAGTAAGAAATATGGTAGCATGTCTCACCAATCACAGGACGCTCATATCCTCGCAGCCTTGAATTGTAGATACACAAACTTATCGCAGCTTCAACAGAGAATCTAGTCAGAGTCAACGATCTCACTAGCATGACTCACGCTCGAACACAATTCGATAGACATGATCGAAGTAATTATATAGAAAAATCACAATAATAATAACGGAGGTGAAATAGAAAACAATATTAACAAATATTGTGAGTGTATACACCCCACAAAGACTCGCTCCGAGCTATCCGCGCGTGACCTGGACGGTAATGCATCCGCGTAAAGTCGCAGAGATTCTGGAAACTGCGAATTGAGCCAGATATTACCGCAGATGCTCTCAGCGGCTCAGTCTGTTATCTAGGTTTATTTGTTGAGTATACAGAGGAAATTAAAAAAAAGAAACTAAAATATCACACACACGCAGATGCTGGAATTATGTCCAAACAAGACATGATGATGCACACTGGACGAGAGTACACAGCCGGAGCAGGGAGAGAGGCGGCACAATTTTCCTATATATAGAGACGCGGGAGAGAGTACGCATGTGAAACGCTGAGGGGTCACATTGCAGAGTCTAGCGTGCCCCACCATTCCTCGCCCAGGGTCCATCGCTGTTTTAGCGGACACTGAGAGCGCGAACCGTGTTCGACGCACGAACTTAGGACCGAACTCACACACGAGAGCACCAGGTCGAGAACGCGATACCACTGTCGCGAATGTGTGAGTTAGATGTGCCTGCGAGAGACCCACTGCAGTCTGCGATAATCGGTGCCAGAGGACAGAGAAATAACGGCCGAGCACGGAGAGAGAGATTTATTCTTATCTAGTTAACACTGTGCGAGGACGGAATACATGATTGGATTAAGTCTGCCTGTATTGAAGACACACGCATGCGTAGCAGTTAAAAAGTCTATGAGTCAGGTACAGAGGTGTATTTGGAGCAACCGAGAGCTGAGAGTGTAAGATCTACTTCACAACTGAGAGAGAATAAAACGCAAAGTATCTGGTCTGAGAATAGGACAACCGAAGTCTGACTGTCTAACGTGACGACGATGTATTGGACGACACACAGCCAGACATAGCGGTGAGTAGTATTACTGATACTGAGGAGAGCGAAGCGGTTGTGAGATGCTCTGATAGTGTAATGTGATGTGACTGCGCGATGAGGTGCCAAGAGCAATTCGGAACTTGTCTATGATACAATCTCGAGAGTGAGCGCCTGAGAGACGATCGTGAGTCTAACTAGTCTACCAATATCAAATGCTTAAGTACTCTAAACGACATACACTCCAGTCCATGCGACTAGTGGGAGGATCGCAGTCTATCTCAGGCGCCGGACGCTGAGGCAGAGAATGCAGTCACTAGAGATAGGCTGAGTGAACCACAGAAATGTATAAACCACTCACGAACCGAGGATTAAAATATGCGATAAGCATTGTACGAGTCGGTAGTGCAGACCACGAAGACACTCAGGAGAGTATTAGGAGGCATAACACGTTTACAAATCATGGCCATAGAAATCAGACATAGCTTGGTGCTCAATAAATAAGTGAGCATACGATATTTTGCAGTTGTAAAGAGATGAGCTTTATGCAGGCTCATTGAATGTTTAGTACAACATGCGGACAGAGTCTAGAGTTTATATGCGAGATGAGAGTAACTATACTACAATCCACGGACAAACATGAGCAAAGCCATGAACGTGAGTGCACATATGTAAGTGTTGTGACTCCAACTTGAGCGAAGACATGTCTATAATAGAGGTCGCAGCAATATGAGGAGAATCTAATACACGCGGATTATGGCACTCATAGGTATTATGCGCATGACACAATGAATGCAACTGAAAGCCACGATCGCATTAAGAGAGCTCTAGTAGTTGCTCTTGAGTTTCATATCACGCAGATAATCCAGTCTACTCAGAAGGCCAAGCGAGACCAGAGAGGAGAGACAAGTCCCATGCTCAGACCGCAGATAGCACACATACGTACGCACAGACAAGTCTCGAGCGACACATGAGCAAGAAGACACTCTCATGAGTACTCTGTCAGATACCAACAGCCAGCAGCGCACCACCACAAGGCGACGAGCAGAGTCGCACACAAGTGTGATAACAAAGAGCACAAAGCACGACAGCAACATACCATGTGACAGCAAACAAAGCTCGACGTAGCGAGCACAAACAAGTCTCTGGAGACAGCCCAGAGCTTAGGCGATAACGGCCTAAAAACAGCGACGACACAACAGCAGACACGAGCGCACACCACCTACGAACTACAAGTCTCGCTATGCAGCCTCCTAGTAGCTCTATGACCGTATCTCATGAATATAGCACCCAGTACCTACGCCTCACAATTCGGCGCTGCACGCTGGAAACGACACACGCAGATCGAGTGTACAGCCCACTCAGATACGCAGACTTCTAACTGCAGAAGACCAAGTCAACCTTAACGCAGCGAGGAGAAGTCAGCCTATCTGAAGTCACACACACACACCCAGCAATGTCGTCCACCGAACTCATTACCAACTGTGCGAGAGAGAGTAAGCCAGCCAACGCCGAAAGCCAGCCATCGCCCGAAGAAATGCTCATCAGCAAAGCCTAGTCCACGCCGAAGCTCAGCCACTAGCACACCAGAAGACAATCAACGACCGAGAAGCCAGCCATCAGCCGATGCCAGACCACGCCGAAGCCAGCCAGCGCCAGAAGCCAGCCACGCGCGAAGCCAGCCACGCCGAAGCAAGTTTTTGAAGTACCTGAATCAGAAGCCGAAGCCACGCGCGAAGCCATGCCACGCGAAGCCCCAGCCACGACGCGAAGCCACCACGCCGAAGCCAGCCACGCGAAAGCCAGCCCCGCCGAAGCCAGCACGCCGAGCCAGCACGCCGAAGCCAGCCCGCGAGCCAGCAACCCGAAGCCAGCCACGCCAGCCAGACGAACGCAGCACGCACGAAGCCAGCCACGCGAGAGCCAGCCACGCCGAAGCCAGCCAGCGAAGCCAGCCAGCCGAACGCCAGCTGAAGCAGGAAGCCAGCCACTGCGAAGCCAGCCAGCGCGAAAGCCAGCACGCCGAAAGCCAGCCAGGCCGGCACACGCGGCCAAGCCACGCCCGCCGCACGCGAAGCACCACGCCGAAGCCAGCGACTCTGTAGAACCGAAGTCGCTGAAGCTTAGCAAGCGCTGAACCCGCAAAGTGAAGCCGCGCCACGGTGCGCCAGCGACACTGAAGTCAAGGATGCTAGAGAGCAGGGCGTGGTCGGTATGTGCGGTGGAAGCATTGGAGATGGCCGTCGATAACAGTTGTAGGGGAAGCGATCGCAAGCACTCTCCACGCGTCTGTTGAAGTTCCCGAGTTAGCCTCATCGAGCATTCCCCTCGCCCTTCCCTCTCCTCATCCAATGCTTACTGTTCCCACAGGCAGAGCGGCAAGTGAAGTCCGAAACACGGTCTTGGCTGCCGGCGGATTGCACTCGCTGAAACATTAGGGGAAATTCTCTTTTCAACAGTTATGAATCACATAAACGTTATTTCGGGATTACTTCCCTACAAGTTTAAGAGGTACAAATTTAGCAAACATTAGCTAACAATATGCTACAAAACGGCAATTACAAGATTAGTCACATTACACTTAAAACATAGCTCTTTATGTGTCAACATCCAACATAAATGGATATCTATTACTATTTGTGCTGTCCTGTAAGAAAATGGCGCGTTCAATAACTTGTGAATAACGCGCCCTGGCTGAGCTTCATATTATTTCCTAAACGTCAAGCACCTTTTTCCATTCATACGATTAATCACAGTCTTTCAGTTTTCATAACTTCGTCCACAACCACTTTCTCTGACATTCCTTCTACACTCGTAGTTCCCAAGTTCTTTCACCGCTTATTTCAACGGAAACTCGTGCAGCTATTTTAGACGCACTCGCGAATACATCTCACAACGTCTGTGTATAAAATATCCGCCAACAAACGTTACAAGCAGAGAACAAACGGTTGAGTAGCCAGAAAGAGACCTCTTCAGGGCCTAAGGCATTTACTAAGCGTGGCAAAAATTTCTGAGTTAAAATAAAATGGTTCCAAGATTTATTTAGGTGTACGAAGAATGAATAATATATTATTAAAATAAATAATATTTCCCTTTAACATATTCGTCATTGATTCTGTGTAACAGTTCCCAGCTGCCAATATCAAACAAATGCATGAAATTACAAACTCTGGGAGAAAAAGTAGCTTCATCCATCAATACTCCACAATACTCATTTTCCAACCAACCCGCGCCCAATTCGCAGAAGCTCTGAAAGGCTCTCCAACGACTCAAAAAGCATACGTAACTACAGTGTCCCTGTTGTTAGTGAACCGATATACGAACTTTCCGTTTATAGTGGAACTTGGTACTGGGTCTCGTTCCACTTATATTACAAAATAAGGCATAAGGTACATTCGGTTATAGTGAACTCTGACCGTCGGCTACAGTGAACGTAGGGAATGTCAACATCTAGAAATTTACAATTCCTTCCAGGAAAAAAAAAATATGACATCACGCTGCAAATTCCCAACATAGGCAGCTTGGAATAAATATAGTCCGAACAAATCATCATCAAGAAGTCTCCCGTGAACTGATGTGAAAAGTAGCGGACACGGAAGGGACCTTTGTAACTCTTCAGCATTAATGCGTCACAACGTCAAAGTGTAAGAGGTGTTCACTTTGGCAACGGACGCCATTATTTGAAGAAATTCACGTAAAATTTCACAGTGTCAACGTGAGATTCCAGACGTCTGTCAGAGTTACGAACTTAAGCATTGTCAACTGTACCTATTTATTAAAAACAATGTGGTGTTTGAATGCCTTAAAATAAGAACACGCCTAAAAAATTCGAACCTCTGATTGTGGATGACGGTGAGAGGTACTGTCGCGATGACTGGCATTATGTACTTAAGAGATTGTGGACAACGCATAACCATCCCCCATTCTTACTAATGGCGGTAGGGATTTTATGTTACAATTTAGTTGATTATCTTTAGCGATTCGAGCATCGGTCAACACTAAGGCCATTAGTCTGATAAGTCAATACATGTTTTCTTCCCAGATGGTGCGGTGATCTTTCCTCTCGGCTGTATGGCGAGAACTGACGCCGAACATAGCGGTTTTCCCTTACCAAGTATTTTCCATCAAGCGTGGGAAGTTCTGCGTGTCTCCCGGCATGTGTGGTAGTGTAGTAATGTTTAGTGTAAGTGATTGCGTACGGGGGATAGGATCAAGGACGACAAAGCCAAGATAGCGTGTGGTCCGTGGCCCGTTTTGTAGGGTAGTACTCCGTCATTCGCCGGTGCTTAGCGCAGAAACCACGGACAACAACCGATCACAAGCAGCCGGTCGTTAGAATTCTCAATGCCAGACAGCGACTCAATTCGCCTAGCTCCAACCAGACTAGTGTCGAAAATCCCGCACCGTCTGTCCCTCGAACCTCGGACCTCCCGTCAAAGAAAGTGCGTATCGATGTTTTGATCAAATCTGCCGACTGTGGCGCTGCTGCTCGTGCGGCCTGCGGGGAGCTAAGAAAAGCCACGGGCGGCCGCTTATAGCGCGTGCGGGGATCGCGCCGGCCGTGGCCTAAATGGCGCGGCTATTTTCTTCGCGGCCGCGGCACTTCGCGGGCAAATCACCGCCGTTTTTGCTTCCGCGCGAACCTCTCCGCCCCCTAGAGAAATGGCGGCCCGTAATTGCGGCACCTGTCTCATATTATTTTATTAGTATTATTATATAGTAATTATTATTATTATTAGTATTATTATTATTAGTATTACATTATTATTATTATTATTATTATTATTATTATTATTATTATTGGTGTATAGGCCATTACTGAATCCGCTCATTACGACAAGTGTAACGTCTTGAAGTGTGAATTATAGAATAATCGGATGATCGATGAGAGGTGAAGGGAGAATCACAAATACGACCGTCCCACGCAAGACTCGAACCTGCACCCTCCTCGGCGCCCTGACCGAACGGCTGCCGCAACAGTTTTGCGCCGACATATAATAATAATAATAATAATAAATAATAATAATAATAATAATAATAATAATATTATTATTATTAATTATTATTATTATATTGTATTAAATCATTCCACATTATTATCAACTATGGGTTAATAAAGGGTCGATTTAAATGAAATGTCAATTTTTTTCTTCTCACTTAGAAAACAACGCCGTTTAGTATAGAAATTCCAATTGTTTGATGACGACAAATGGTGAATTTTTTTATTTATTTGGTCAGTTTTCAGGGTGATAGCAAGCTACCCAAGGGAGCAGATTTAGGACGTCGGTGCCTCTGCAATACTTGCTCAAAATGTGGGCTGTTCTAAATAAAGCAATTTCTTGCATTTCCAAGTCTTTTGAATGACCTGGAGAGTTTAGCCAGTCCTTACACAGTTTTGCGGAAACACATCTAGAGCTCGATGAACTATCGTTTGCGAGTTGTGCTTTTTCCGCCCACATTCGGCTGACGTCGATTTCTAAAAGATCTTCGTAAAAAAAACTTTTGTAATTTAAGTACGTGTCTTCGAACATTCTCGCCTCGGCCCTGCGTCACACGACAACGCTTCAGCAACTATGAAAAGCCAGGTGGCAGCGCATTAGAAATGAAACGTGATATGAAAATGAAGCGCAATTTTGTTCTAATAGCGTCATCTAGTGAAGTTATAACAAATTAACAAGCGCATAAATTGCTTGAGTGAAAAAAACACGTAGAATTACCAACTTTCATGTGAGATCG
>BOPP01000123.1:522073-538762 GCA_017312745.1 Gryllus bimaculatus | reverse complement strand
CCGCTGCTTTGAGGCGGTGAAGGCGTCACCTTCATCTCTTCCTTTCTATCCTCACCCCTTCTTACCATCACACGTATCATGCTTACTACACTTGTATGCAGGTAGCGAGCTTGAAGCTTATTTCCGGCTGGGGCGTGCTCCGCTGATGGGAGAAAGCCTGTGTTGAGGAAACCGTGCTATCGCAGATTCCACTCCCGAGGTCGGTGCAGGCGATATCGCCACCTTGGTGCTCCCGAATACGGGCGCGGGAGGGAAAAACAGCAATGCCCTAGGGAAAACAACCCGGATCACAGGGCAGCCGCAGTCGTTTGATACATGTGCGACATACCTGAGCACAGGGCGACTCAATCGGGACCCTTTCTAAGCTCCAACCAGACTCTCAGTTTCGGACGTTCCCCAGCCAACCGGGCCGATCTCCGGTCTACGAGTAACCAGCTCTCGAAATTAACATGCTCTCGGGGTCTAGTAAGAAAGTTGACTTTTTACGAACGTCTTGATAAACCACTACCGATGCCCGCACTGAGTGGTTCGTTGTCTTGAGTGAGAGTCATTGCTTCGCTTTTATCAGTGGGACCGGCGGAGTAAGCACGCACCTTAAGTTAACAAGAGCCACTGAGTGACGGCCTCTGCATTTAACATAGCGACACGTGCGCAGGTGAGGATATTTCTGTTAGCACTTATCATTGAACGCCTTCAAGATTGGCTCATCTTACACTTACACCTAAGAGTCACTGACGGACACCTATGTAATACGGTCGTCAGAGAGCCGACCTCATGCGGCAACTTGATCTCTCTGCAAAATGGGGCAACACCGCCTTTTTGGGCCTGCCGGCAAAGGACGATGTAAATCGGCTTACTCCCTACTCCTCTATGAGTAATATACGTGCTGTTTGCGGCCGTAATTGCGAGCTGGTCAGACTGGTGGCTGGCCGTCACGTTGGCGTCTATGTGATTTATGTGAGTTATTATTTGTTAGTTATTATTATAGTAATTTATTGGAGCATAATATAATATTATTAGATAGTATGTGAAGCTGTCGAATATTTGATAAGAAGTTATAGATGTTAAACCATTTAATAATTCTATTTATTTAGTCAGTTGAAGATGAACTCTAGTGGTGCATGAGTATGAGTCTAAATTGACTTGAAGGAAATTGGGTTGTATTATGGTCCATGGATTGCTGAAAATCACATCCCTGTTAATTTCTTCTATAATTTTGTAAACGTCTATTCAGGTTTTGAGGCGTCGATTAGATACGGTGCAGTGAGAAGTATGTGAGAGTCATGCGAAAGAAGTATATAGGTGAGTGCTAAATATGAATTGTATGATGAGGTATTAGGTAGATGGAAGTCGTGATTGAAGCATAACTTGGTTTAACAGTGTAGCATGCCTCGACAACGTAAAATCTCTTCGGCGGGGACGGAGATTTAAGAGTTGGCTTGTGCTGCAGTTGAAGTTAAGTCAATCATGTTTTGAGTTATGCGCGGCCTGAGATAATAATAATAATAATAATATAATAATAATAATAATAATAATAATAAATATTTATTTTATTATATTATATTATTGTGTATTAATCATCCACATATTATCAACTATGGGTTAATAAAGGGTCGGATTTTAATGAAATGTCAATCTTTTTTCTTCTCACTTTAGAACAACGCCGTTTAGTATAGAAATTCATTGTTTGATGAGACAAAATGGTGAATTTTTTTTATTTATTTGGTCAGTTTTCAGGGTGATAGCAGCTACCCAAGGAGCAGATTTAGGGACTGTCGGTGCCTCTGCAATACTTTGCTCAAAATGTGGGCTGTTCTAAATAAAGCAATTTCTTGCATTTTCCAGTCTTTTGAATGACCTGGGAGTTTAGCCAAGTCCTTACACAAGTTTTGCGGAACACATCTAAGAGCTCCGATGACTATCGTTGCGAGTTGTGCTTTTCCGCCCCACATTCGGCTGACGTCGATTTCTAAAAGAACTCTTCGAAAAAAAAACTTTTGTATTTAAGTACGTGTCTTCGAACCTTCTCGGCCTCGCCCTGCGTCACACGACAACGCTCAGCAACTATGAAGTCCAGGTGGAGCGCAGTTAGAATGAAACGTGAATGAAAATGAAGCGCAATTTTGTTCTATAGCGTCATCTAGTGGAGTTATAACAAAATTAACAGCGCATAAATCTGCTGAGTGAAAAAAACACGTAGATGTACCAACTTTCATGGAGATCGGTCACATGGAGACTGCTCTTACATATACCAATTATATATTATTTATAATCAATGATTCCATCATTTTGCATGTAAAAATGTTATGGCGCCTCTCGCCAGATGCGGGACCCTGCATCTCAAAGGGCCCGAGAAGGACTGATTGGCGAAAAATAGTAAAATTGAAAGAAGAGAAGAAAAAAAAGAAAGAAGAATAAAAAGAAGAAGACGATAAAAAAGAAGAAGAAGAAGAAAAAAAGAAGAAAGAACGAATAAAAGAAGAAGAAGATTAAAAAAGAAGAAGACGCATAAAAAGAAGAAGAATATAAAAAAGAAGAAGATAAAAAGCAGAAGATAAAAAGAAGATAAAAAAGAAGATAAAAGAAGAAGAAGAAGAAGAAGAAGAAGAAGAAGAAGAAGAAGAAGAAGAAAAATTAGAACTCGAGAAAATCGCTATCGTAATTTTGTAAGTCGCGGTTCAGTAGTTATGTGCCATAAAATTTCAATTATTTTTTATCTTAAATGTGTTTGTAGTCATTAATTACGAGTACAAGGAATACTATAGGACTCTATCAAAATAATCACATGACGTTAACATTAAAATAAGTTCTAATGAAATTCTTATTTATTATTTTAATGTATTTAACAAGTAATTTTATTCACACTAAACAACAAATTTATTTAGCGTTTTAAGATCGCCATGGAAATTGTATTATTTGTTCACTAAATACTAGTACTTAAAACTATTATTTAAAATATATTTCCAAAACCTTTTTGTATCTCAAACGTAATTTTTGTTATTTGTTTAAATAAAATAACTCAACTATTTTCTTGATACAACTTTCACATTTTTAATATTTTCGGGGGGAGAGGAAGGGGGGCACACCTGTACCGAGTCAAGATAAACAAAGATTATTAATGTTCGTGTGCACGGCCCACCTGTATAAAATGATGTAACGGATATCATTGGCACCCCAATGAAAACAAAAATCAATAACCAGAATTGGAATGAACCGAACCGAACCGAGCGCGGTGTGATATAGGGCCAGGTGGACGACGAAATTTTATGAACTGTAAGACGTTATTCAATTAGAAGTAAAGACTGAGTTATCTAATCGTCGACAAGGAATGCATGTCTTGGAAAAGCTGAAATATTTGGGAAAAATATGAAAAATGTTTGACGACTTGAGCAGGAAGACGTATGGCGAAATACGATCAGACTGTCAAGTTCTTTCTTTTAATTGTTTGTGTAAAGTTCTTCTCGTTGTTATTGTTTATTTTCCTACGTATTATTTAATATTGTAAATAAATGTTTTATTTTGATTTGAATCTTGAAAAAAAAAATTAATCAAACGGTAAGTTACCTTGTTCAAGTTTATGGTGTATACCATAAAATCATTGACACTGAAATAAATAATTGGATATTTCTGTTTTTCCTTATTAGTGGATTTATTTTACTAAGAAAAACATAGAACCGTCAAACTACATTTCAGCATTACCGGAGCCAAAAAATGTCTAGCTCCGGCACAGGTTCTACATCATCAGCGTAATCGTTTATCAAGATGGATTTGATGGCACGTAGTACGCAAAATGATTCTGGTACAGATCACGCATAATTCAGAAACAGGAACTTTGGTATTAGACACTCTGACCCACGTAAAATTAAAAATTAAATTTACTGGAACACAGAAAATAAATACAAGTAACGATAAACACTTTCAAGCAAAAACTGTACCTGATACTTATCATAAAATTAGGTAAACCCAACTAAAACGTAAATGCTTCATGAGTGAGCATGCTTTCTAACTAGGGGGAAAATAGGCATTCGCACTGAAATCCATTCCCTCGTGTTGACAGCTTCAGCGGGGCGGGGCGGGGAGGGCGGGGCGTAGGTGGCGGCGGCGGCGGCGGTGGAAGAGGTGGAAGCGGTGGTGTTGGCGCGATCAATTAGCGCGCTATTCGCGGGCGAGGTGACGCGGCCCGCACGTCTATTCCGGGGCGGCGCGCGGGTATTTTGGGCGGGCGCCGCCCCCGCACAAGCGAGGTGCGGGGCGCCGGGACGAGACAGATGCGGGAAATGCACGCGAGCTTCCTGTAAGGTGCGGGCCAGACGGGCGGGATTTATGGCCTGGAAGTGTTCTCGTAAAATATTAACAGCGGGGTGCAAGGAGCGATTAATTGTGTTAAACGCCGCCATCGCGATAAACGCTTCTAGCACACAAGTAGAGGTGCGAAATGGAAGGTAATTATGAACGTTATATAATATTACACTTGAATGAAATTCAGATTAAGACAGCTTCCCTAATTTGTTTATTGATTATTCATTTATGACGTTTCGTTTTGTTTTAGAATCCTTGTCAGATATACATCAAAAACTAAATTAACAAAACTGAACTAAATAAAATAAACAACTAAATAAACAAATATCAATATTGTAAGTTGTAGTCTAGGCACATGTCTAATAGTGACTGGTTGTTGGTCCGGTCTCCAGGTATATTTATTACCTATATAATTTATAGTGAAAAAGAACGTAAGTGAAAAGGTTACATTATGCAGGGATTACATTTGATTGATTTTCTTTGAACAATAAAAATATTTTTTTGATCTTTGTTAACATAACTAAGAACTCATAATTATACATATATATGAAGATCGACCTCGCATCCAGGAGTCAGATCGTGGACGTAAACCATTGTGGCCATTTTCTAATATTCCTTTTCCCTAGCAGCCTAAAGGTAACAATTACTATCTAATTTATTTAAAATTATGCACAGCATTTATATTAGAACTCACCCTAATTGTGTATGCCCTAGTGCCAACCATTCAGTAATTCTACTGGGATATACACCGGGGGAGGGGAATCGATGCCGGCGTGAAGGTTGGCGTCGGATCTCACACCAGCGGGGGAGGAACACCGCCACTTCACGTGCACTACACTCACGGAAGAAGAAGTTACAGCCCCCCGAAACACGAACGTCTCCCTCACGCGAGTACTAATACTAGGGAGCATTGAGGGACATACTTGGAGAAGCCCTAAGCATATCCAAATTATGGGGCCCCTAAGTAAAACTGATGTATTAAGCATATGAAATCGAAAGAAAAATGAATATAAATTGTAACCGTTGGGATTTAAGAGGTTTATATCAAACATTTCTTTACACAATACGTACTAATATAAAATAGTATTTAAAAATGAATTAGGTCTGCTGCCTCTATCCAGCGAGTTGCCTAAGTACGCGCTTAGTCTGGTTGTGAATTAACCAATTACTGGGTCAAATATATTCAGATGTCGCGCCAGCTTTGCGGGTTTCAATGCATCATTGCTAGGAATTTTATCATAAATTACGCATTGAGCTCTCATAGTCAATATATCTGTTCAGGTGACTATGTGGTTAAAAATAAAGTCACAAAATAGCACACACAAACATGAAAACTATTGACTCGCAATAAAATGACGGCTTCAGATACTTAGAAATAGAAGCCGTCAAGCACGACGAGGATAGTATATGCAACAATAATGAGGAACTTGGCGGAATGACTTTTGAATAAATGTAGAAAGTTGCGAATTTTATCAAGAAAATATGATATTTCAACTGATGAGCAGGTTCTTTATTTCTTGAGCTTGAATTGTTACTGACAGAGATTAACGTGCACGTCTTAACTATAAGAAAACCAAGCAAGTAGAGAATTTGATGAATAAAGTAGCCTAAAAGGCCAGACACACATCGTGAATATCAACAGAATTCTCGAAATCAAAACAGGAACAATTAATTCACACCTATCATAAAATAAAATTGATACTAGAAAGAGTGAAAAGTGACATGAAAAAAACTAGTATGCGTCTTTGCCGCAATTCAATTTACTGCTTTTGGAGATCGCATTTTATTCAAACAGCAGTATCGATTCCAACAAGAAACCATTTTTGTGACCTCCACATTAGCTTGGAAACGAAGTAAAAGAAACGTAATGGATGGAAGAGGAGGGGAGGGTAGGCATCACATTAAAACGTACTTAACGATTAAAGATTATTGTACAGTGTTCCATGCGAAAAAAACATCCACACATCACAATCTAAGCACACAAACGTTTTTTGCCTTAATATTTTTTTTAAAATTATTACAATTATAACAATTATTCCTTGTAACCATGCTTCATTATAATTGTCTTTTTCTCAAGTTTTTATTCATAAATACGTTTAACCGTTCTGAAAGCTGCGCTACTGCGCTTTGAGCTGATACGCAAGTCTCGCTAATTACCGTACCGATAAGCGCGTGAGCATTGACATTGTGGCCTGTTAGAAAGAAATAGTGTAACGTATTAGCCAGCGTGCCTCATGGCATCTGTTTGGGGACGCTTGGTTGCGGATTAGTCTCGCACAGGAAGTAGGGATTTTCCGTTAAACGGAAAGAAGCGAGACGGGAGACACAAGCTTTGGGTGCTTCCGGCTTATAGAAGCTTTTCAACTGTACTAACAAGCGAGGGGTGGCGTGACGTAGGCAGGTTCACGTGGGCCTCGCCTATATACAGAGTGTACGAGCCATAGGCGTTCTGGAGACGGTGGAGAACTCGTGCGTTGTGCACAAAACTTTGGCCAAGCGGTGCATATTGCGAGCCAGCTCCGCGAGGGCTGGAGTCATTAGTTGACGAAGCCTGCGGACTTAGTTCCTTGGGTGCTGCGTCACGGACGATGCTGCTGTGCGTGCTCACGAGGTGAAGAGTGGTGAGCTGCACGATTCACGCCGATTCTCAATCGATAGATCGCTTCATGCGATCGAGGCCACCAGCCGTTGGGTGCGCCAAGGAACGCTTTGTGTCCCCAGGTTGACATCGTCACGGAAGCTTAGGCTTTGTGCCCGCTTCAAAAGTAAGGAGTGGCGAATGCCACCAATCAAAACCATCTTCAATCGGGTTTTGGATCGCTCGCGATCAGCGATAGAGGTCTATCAAGCTAGGGTGTAAGTAAATTATTAAGTGTATATAATTTGGTTTGTTTTCTTTGCTTAATAAAATATATTGTTATACGAAAGCTCTGTGTCTGTGGTCGCTGTGAGTAATCCAGTTGACGTCACAATAGTAGCAGCTGATGTGGTACCGGTTGCGTCATACTTCAACTAACTCTGCATTTATTCGTGATCGCCGAACATTTGCTCCGAAATTGAACACAATGCTGCTGAATTTGTGTTCCATTAAAGTAAGAGACATGAAAAGGCACCCGTTATACTTACATGAAGTCTTGACCAAATTATAGTTTATTAGCCATGTTGATGGGCCTACGGGGAACCACTGTTAATTGACCTATGAGACCTCCTGATTTTACGTTCTGTCGTATTTTGTCTCTGGTGTTTAGTGCAAACAAGTGTTCAGAATCCCATTTTCTACAGATGTATAAAAATTCAATGTTAATGTTTCATCTCACATGTTATAAACATTTGAAATCAAAACTAATTTCAAGAACCTTCCCATCATCCTGGACGCTTGTCTGAAGTTCCCATGAGCACTGGCACGTGGTCAAGAAGATGAAACCGATTGTAGATCCCTTAATTTTTGAACATCCAGACATAAGCTTCCCGTACGGACATAATTCACACCCCAATCCGCTGTAAAATAAAGGCTCTGGTGTCTAGATTTAGAGATTTAGAAAAAAAAAAACCCCCAATGTAATGACAAAATTTGAGAAAGCCAGGGCCCAACAAAGTGCAAAGAGCTAATGGAGAAGGAAGAAGAAGAAGAAGAGAAGAAAAGAAGAAGAAGAAAGAGTTATAGCTTTGCCACGCTTGTTCTTTCTCCGTGCACTGTTTACGACAAAGATGTAAATACAATACAATACAATACAATACAATACAATTCTCGTATGTTTGTGCAATCTTAAGCCTAAAGAGATACAAAATAAATAAAATAGGAAAGGAGAAACAAATTGGGATACTGTGGTTACACAGGGGCCAAAATTGATTTATACATGGCGCATACTCGGAGCTCAAGCATTTTGATAATTGAGTTTAAAAGAGAACATAACTTTTTCAAAATCGGCCTCCGAAAAAAAACCGCGGATTCTCTCTTACAAGAAGCAAAATTCATTTGCTATGCAAACTCTTGAAGAAACTTTGAAACTGCTTCCAAAAGTGGAAAAAGACATCGCGCTGTGCCCTGGGGCGCCGAATCCTGGAGGCTTAGGCACATTGTCCGGCAAATTCCCGGAATCACTCGCCTCCCCACACGAGCGACGAGATCACATTATTGACAATCTGAGCCGCGAGCAGTTTCTAGCGATCCGGCCTCGCCTCGTGTGGAGCTAGAAGCTAAGTGATACGGTATTGCCGCATTGAACGTTGTTGAGTTTCTACGCATTCCTAGCACCGATAATTGCATCCTCCATTCACAGCGGCTTAAAGTGCACAAATAACGAATAGAATCCGTAAAGGAAACGTTTATTTTCGTCCAGACAAAGCTAATGAATGACGATTTCATCAATTACTTAATGATCCTTTTGCCGCTAACCGTATGGATTGCACGTCGTTTTTTTCGGAATCTCATCTTCTAGAAACACAGGGAAAGGGCAGATTGGGGAGATTCTGTCTCTTTGTAGTTTCTACAAACGCTTTCCCAATCATTCTAAACAAATATTTTCGCAGCCTCACAGTAGATTACCACTGCATTACGTTTGCTCATTCTAAATTATAGTGAGGTCACATTCTTCACTATTTACTTTCAATTTTTTTTTATTCATCATTTTCTATTGCATAACATTTTTGAATAATAAATACTCCGCTCTGCGTCTTCCCGAGGACGCGACAGATTGTCGGCCGGGCGAGGTTGGCGTTGCATTATCGCACGTCACGCCCTCGGCCCACACAGCGGTCGTCGCGCGCGCCGCGCCGCGCCGCGCCGCGCCGCGCCGCGCCGCCGCCGGCCGCCCTGACCTGTGCTCAAGCGCTGTTCCGTGACGTAGGTCGCACCCGTCGCGCAGTCCCCGCCGCTATCTCTTTGGGTCTGCAGCTTGCGAATCGATACATGCAGCACCCCCAAACTCACCAATGCATTCAAACATACTCGAAAAATGCATCAGCCCCAACTATGAACGTACCACACAAAATCAACTACATATCCCCAAATGAAGTCATTATATAATAAGAATTGCCAATAAAGAAAGCCCCTGGACACGACAAAATAAGTAAACAAAATCTTAAAAAACTTACCAAAAACCCACAATAGCATATATCACAATATTTACAATTCATAATTAGAACTGGTTACTTCCCCGTTATTTGGAAAATTCAAATTGTAATACCCATCCCAAGCCATTCAAAAAATCTATTCCAGAACTGAAAATACAGACCCATTAGCCTCTTCCCACTTTATAAAAAATCTAGAAAAATAATCCTTAAAAGACTATTTCCCATCTGAATAAAACTCAAACAAACTCCCATGCACCAATTTGCTTGCCACTAATAAAGTTTCAACTTCTCATCAATTATACAGAATCACGGAGCACATACAACACGGCATTTCAAAAAAACAGCATACATAGTTCCTTTAGAAATTTCGAAAGCTTTTGACAAGTGTGGTATCCTGGATTAATATTCAAACTTAAAGAAATAGGTACTCCTAACTATTAATTTTAATACCATTAAGAGCTTTCTCAAGATAGAACATTTTCAGCACAGTTAATAATCACACATCCAATCCCCGCAGAATTATAGCATGGATTACCTCAAGGTCACCACTGTCCCCCCGCTTTATTCAACATATACAAGCTGACATTCCCATAACATTCACACACGCACAATCCGCCAATTCGCGATGACACCGCAATTTTCATGTCTAATCATTCAACTTAATCTAATTTAAACAAATTCAAACACATTTAAATAAAAATTGATTGAATGGTCTGTCAATGGAAAATCAAACTAAATCTACAAAATCATGCGCAAATATTCTCATTAGACATTTTCAACCCCAAACACACTCCGATAAACAATAACCCAATTCCATGGACCTCACCACCAATGATTGGTTAATACCTAGGCTGAATCTTGATACCAGACTAAATTGTGGAAAATCCCCACATAACAGTAAAGCACAGCAGCCAAAATAAAATTAATTCAACTTAAAGCCACTCCTTTAAATCGCAATAGTAAGCTCTCATTAAACAATGCCATCACCATCTATAAATCAATAATTTAGACCCCTAATGCTTTATGGCATGCCCTATCTGGATCAATGCCTCGAAAACGAAATTAATAAATTACAGATCATCCCAAAATAATTTCCTCAGACTTGCCACTCATGCACCCTGGTTCATCTCAACTGCATAAAGAATTTAATTTACCTTCTATACTTTACCATATCGCGCTCCATATCTAATAATTTATCTCCAAAATTACACAATAACCCAAGCCACCCATTACGGGCCTAGCCACCACCTACCACTCCAACAAGAATAAAAAATAGATATCCATTACCATTTCATTCCTCAGATATATTTTCAGAAGTCAATTAATCACATAGGTGCTCTGTGAGTTTCCTATTCATGTGTAGTTAGAGTTAGTGTAAGATTAGCATCTTAAGTTAAATATAAGTCCATTAAAAAAATACATATGATGTAGTATGAATAATACTGAACTATGTTTATTCGTTCACTAAAAAAGATATATTATAAAAAAAAAGCTTACGCGGAACTGGGCCGCGTACACCAACATTTTTCGACTGATTTAGTTGATTCGGGCGCGACAACTGGATAGGTCATTCAATCCCTAAGTGTAGGGCATTGGCCATTTTTTGGTTCGGGAAGTGGCGCATGATCCTGCCCCGCGGAGTGGAGAGATTCTGCGATAGCAGCGGTTTTTCCTTCAACCAGTTTCTCCCATCAGCGGAGCACCGCCCCAGCCGGAATAAAGCTTCAAGCTCCGACCTGCTACAATGGTGTAGTAAAGCATGTTACGGTGTGTGTAAGTAAGGGCGTGAGGATAGAAGGAAGAGGAAGGTGAGATCGCGAGACGGTCTGCGAGCATTGTTTTAGGGTTTACTTTTCCGGCATCCGCTGGTGTTGGATCGGCAGAAACACGAAAACTACCAATGAGAGCGAAGAACTCGACCTATCTATTCTTTAGTGTTCTAATATCCTGCCCTACCGTCCGAACTCGACCCGACGAACGTCCCGTCAGAAGCACGCAGTGGACATCAATTGATTGCCCTGAGCCACCTCTCCCGCGTAAATTATCTTCGAAATGGTGTGAGGTTCGGATGCGATTTGGCGCCCCAAAAATCAGATAAGTAGAGAAATGTTTCGTTTTCTGTTTTGAACATTATTATTTTGAGATACTGCACAATTCTGATTTTTTTAAATGGAAATGTACATTTTCGGCGCATCCACATGTTCTGCGAACGAATCGGCTTTTCCGGGCAGCTTCCACATGCTCTAGCATGTTCGCAGCCTCAGTGGCTGAGGCAAGAGAGAAGCTACATGACTCTCGGTAATGGCTGGTTCTCGGCATGACTTTTTCTCAGTAATGGCATTTGGCACAGTGAAGGTGCTTACTCGCAGAGGCAATAGGCGCTTCTGCTTTACAAGCTGGATGGCGAAAGCAATCTCACTTCTCAAGATAACCACAACGCGAACGCTTCCAGCTAGCTCTGTGACGTAATCCAACTTGTCTTGGGGGTTCATGACCAGGGGAATTAATTAAGTCTTCAATATTCGTCTAAAGTCATTCACATTTAGGTAATATGCGAGGTGGTATAAAAAACGTGTCGAGTAGTTCTGTAACTAGCCAACTATGTTGTAAAAGACACCTGCTGTGCTTTCGAAAGCAAATTGTTCTACGTGTTGTTATTTGTGATTCAAAGGAGAACACAAGTTTGGAAATGATCAACCTCAAATGTTGCGTGGATCTCGGCCAAACTCTGCTACCGACTCGTTAAAATTTTACAATGTATAGCGATGCTGTCGTGGAATATCTCAACAACGAAAACGACGACAAAACCCATGCAATATCCCACACACACACACACACACACAACACACACAAACACACACACACAAACACACACACACAAACACAACACACAAACACACAACACCAAACACACACACACAAACCACACACACAAACACACACACCACAAACCACACACACACAAACCACACACACACAACACACCACACACCCCACAAACACACACACACAAACACACACCAAAAACACCACACACACAAACACACACACAACAACACACACACACAACACACACACGACAAACACACACGCGGCGCGCGCGAAGTTTCTCGCTAAGACAAAACAGTATCTCACTTCCGCATGCGCCGCACTTGCCAGGATAATCTAGTCTGCCATTCTTCGCCCTCCCTTCGTGGTCTGGAAATGACGACTTACAGATGTCCTTCATGGATACACGTTACGGCCATATCTTCGTGATACACGGCGCATTCCTCCATGATACACGTACGCATACTCCTCCATGGGATACACGTACGGCTATCCTCCCATGGGTACACGTACCGGCATATCCTCCCATGGGGATAACGTACGGCATATCCTTCCATGGATACACGTACGCATATCCTCCATGGGATACACGTACGGCATATCCTCCATGGCATACACGTACGGCCATATCCTCCATGATACACGTACGGCATATCCTCCATGGATTACACGTACGCATTCCTCATCGAATCACTTAAGGGGATAAATCATGTCAAATGACACGCCCCAGAAACCATTAATCAATCCATCAACAAAGTTGTGTGATATATCAATATTATACTTGAACGGCGATTTCATCGTGCATTTCGCGAAATCTGAAGGCACTGGATAACTTCTTTAACAACAATTGAAGGTAAAATAGAATATAAAATCTCGACTACAGATGTTAAATTGCGTTTGTGATAATTTTTGCAGATTGGACACCTGATGATTATTTGATGTGAGCAAGATAAAGAAAATAGAAGAGCTTCTTGAAAGGAAGAATAAATGGAGACAAATCAATGCCAATAAGAGGATGACCACCGAATATTAAACTTCCTAGATCTTACAACGCTGCGCAGCTAAAGAGAATTTTGAGAGATGTATAGATGGATACGAGAGATATATCTAATTAGACTTAGATGAGATAAACTATAACCGAATGGTTCGTCACTTTATGAGACGAGATATTAGAAAATTGCCGGGTGTCATTAAAAGTGTACCGTTATCTATCATAGCGAATGCGATAGCGTCATAATGTTCGAGTCTCTGACCGCGTCATGTAGCTGGAGCCTGCAGACAGCAGTTTCTGCAAATCATATAGGCAACATAAATAAAAGCGTAATTTTATAGAAGATTTCATCAAAGCCTAAGTAAATGGCAACAATTCTTGTGGCCATTGTACTGCCGCGTCAGAAGGAATTCTGAAAATTAGTACTTTGTAGAAAGATTATAAAATTTTTAGACCAATCGTATTAAATAATCGTACATAACAGCAATTCAGTGTGTTTGGAGTATGAATATAAAATTTTATATTTTATATAGTCAAAATTGATCAAAATCGTAGTAAATTGCAGCAATCTGGTATTAAGTAAAAATGATAATTGAAAGCAATGTGTACACTTCGAATCAGCTTTTCAAGTTAAGACAAAATACGACATTCATTTATTAAACCAAAGATAACAATACATCGGAACGCTCAGAAACGCTTTAAAAAATGCAACACGCATTATTCTTCAAACGTTCACTATTCGGTTTCACCCATTACCTGGGGGCTGTGGTGTAGAGTTACATTGTAGAATTTACGCATAATGCATGGCCTACTTTCACTCTACTAATAAAATTGTTCGTCATCCTGCAGTAACACTGTGCAGTGCACTGCGCTACCTCAATTCAGCGAAATAGCAAATAAACGGGACCGGATCCTACAGTATCTTATCTGATTTTCTTGTTATTCATACCGCTAAAACGTGATATTGTGACCATTACAAAATCTGCCTACATTCTTTCTTGGATACTATGAAATTGGGTATAATTTCGACACACGCGTATCCGAAATGTTGACACAGCGTCAGTTGTTTTACACACCCTAGAAGAGAACCATTGCCATCTTTTGCAAGCACAAAACGACTACTAGTCGACTACGAGTAAAGTTCGTTTGTGGCTTTCCATCTAGCAGCACAACTTGATGATATCGCTAAGCCAGCGAAAGTGCCTATTGAATTAAAAAACTTGTTGGCCAATGACAAATCTTTAATTTTTATGCAATAAAGCTTAACATTTAATAAAAACTAATTGACATAAACTACTATTTATGCCACCCAAGGTGAGTATTAAGGATTTAGTAAATCAAGTGGCGATGAAAAGCCCGATACGTTAGACCAGTTAACGCCCGTGGTGCATACATTATTTATTTTTTGCCCAATGTTCATGACGAAAATGTAACTATTTGCAGCTGCACCCTTCATATGTCGAGTGCCCCACTTCCACTTACTGTCCAAATGGTTCACGGATATTGAAAAAGCAGTTTTCGCCTAAATACTATCCCAATAGCAGATAGTATTAGTAATTTTTCTCAGTTTGAGTGGAAATTCCAATCATTTTGATTTTTTATGGAACCACTTATTATAATTTTTTCACTTCCAGATAGATAATCATGAAAAGAGGAAACGATGTATTTACTTTGTTAATAATTGAAAAATGAGAAGAATAATTAATATATATTATACTGGATGTGATTTGAAATTATACGCAATACTTTGTTAGTCACGAACCAATATATATCTTTTTCATCAGTTACACAAAGAGATCCACCCTTTCCGATGGCTTTAACTGAGAGGTGTCAGGGGAAAAAAGACGATGGATTCTTTACTGTGAATCTACTTTCTACTTTAGAAATCAATGTATCAAAAAATTAAAAAAGAAATTCAACACACTCATGAATAACAGAATAAGAATAACTTTTTTATAAACTTGTGCCCGAAGGCGGGTTTCGCACCCGCGACCCTTCGAGCAGAGCAGCTTTACCTTAGCGACGTCGGTCTAGCCAGGCGACAAGAATACTTTTCATCTGAATGTAATTTACAAAAATCAATTAGGAATACCCTTCTGCGGCGGTGACTTCAAGGCTAGTCGAAACTGATTGTAGTGTTTACGGCCTTTATACCACCTTTCATAAGTGTTCCACGGGGTCGGGAACTCTCATACGTTTTATTCACTTTCCCCCAGAGAAAAATCTTTAAAAACGTCAGTCGATATAATGTGCAGGGAAATTATACACACCGCCCTACGCCTATCCTATCAATCAGTTTTGATATTTCTTTGTACAGAAAGCGCCTTGACAGTGCGGCAAATGTGCAATGCATTCAATCATGATGAAAATACGCCTCCAAACAGGAGTCCAATACCAAATTGTGTTTTCTGGTTTTTATATTTTTGTTTCATTGATTTGATAAAAGAAGACGTAGTTTGACAGTAACAAACAGAATATGCTACCAATCCATTAATACGCATAAATTATCTCTAGATAATTGTGAAAAATTCTGAACTATCATTCCATTACCTTCAAATATTTTAAAAAACGCCTGGCTTATTTCTATAGCTGATAACAAACGCAGAGTGATTCTATGTAGTCTGAAAATTCATATATATTAGTATCTTTCTCAAGCTATCATATCGTTTTTTCGATGGATCGATATTTTTTGAATTTGAATAAAATGAAAGCAACATTCCAATATTTAGATAAACAATACAGAAAAACGTTTTCTCTCATTTCTGAACTTTACAATATGGGGTGTTAGTTTCTAAGTCCTTCCTGTAGGACCATGCTTTGCTGCAGTACGCCTCCACCCACCTTGCCTCCTTCGTAAGTTTCAGGTCTCACACGCAAGCGAAGGCCAAACTGCCTAACAGAAGACGATCGCTGCAAGGGCTGCGTTGACGAGAAATATTGGCCGTTTCCAAATAATGTGTGAACTTTCCAAATCAGGAGACACAAATACATTTTTTAGCCTCAAAATTAATTTTTTAAAACATTAAACAAACGCTTTTATTGGTCTTTTCTTATCCTATTCATATACAGGCGAAAACAAGATTCAGTAGTTCAATTTAAAAAATTAACACGAAACTTAAACATATTTCGCAATATTAATTTGCGGCACATTACTCGGCATTAGTATTGTTGCGGCTGAAAACCCCAATTCTATGTTCGCGTGAAACGTTAGGAAGTTTGGAGGGGTCCGTAGGTGGTGGTTCAACCGATTACGCAGGGTAATCTCAGCATATCGGGATTAAAAGAGTAAGCAATCAAGGCATTTCATTCGGTAGTTCCGTAACGAGAAAAGCTTCAGAATGACTTCACCGCCTTTCACTTATAATCAGCACCAAAACAAACAGCCAGAACGTTATGTTTGAGCATTTCTCGGAAATTACGAAACTATTCGGCAAAACGACGGCCAAGGGACGCTTGTGACATATCGACGTCACCCGAAATATCGTCCATAACAATGA
>BOPP01000123.1:439428-522048 GCA_017312745.1 Gryllus bimaculatus | reverse complement strand
AATATATTGTTATACGAAAGCTCTGTGTCTGTGGTCGCTGTGAGTATCCATGACGTCACAATAGGTAGCAGTGATGTGGTAACCGGTTTGCGTCATACTTCAATAACTCTGCATTTATTTCGTGATCGCCGAACATTGCTCCGGATTGAACACAATGCCTGCTGGAATATGTTCATTAAAGTAAGAGACATGAAAGGCACCGGCTTATTACTTACATGAAGTTCTTGACAAATATAGTTGTATTAGCCATGTTGATGGGCCTACGGGAACACTGTTAATTGACCTATGAGACCTCCTGATTTTACGTCTGTGTATTTTGTCTCTGGGGTTAGTGCAAACAAGTGTTCAGAATCCCCCATTTTCTACAGATGTATTAAAATTCAATGTAATGTTTCATTCACATTTTATAAAACATTTGAAATCAAACTAATTTCAAAGAAACCTTCCCCATCATCACTGGCGCATGTTCTGAAGGTTCCATGACCACTGGCACGTGGTCAAGGAAGTGTGAAACCGATTGTAGATCCCTTAATTTTTGAACATCCAGACATAGCTTCCCGTACGGGACATAATTCACACAATCCGCGTGTAAATAAAGGTCTCTGGTGTCTAGCATTTAGAGGATAGAAAAACATGTAATGACAAAATTGAGAAAGCCAGGGCCCACAAAAGTGCTAAAGAGCTAATGGAGAAGGAAGAAGAAGAAGACAGAAGAGAAGAAAAGAAGAAGAAGGGTATAGCTTTGCCACGCTTGGTGGGTTTTCTCCGTCACTGTTTACGCAGAAGATGTAAAATAAGATACAATACAATACAATACAATACAATACAATTCTCGTATGTTTGTGCAAGCCTATAAGCCTAAGGAGATACAAAATAAATAAATAGGAAAGGAGAACAAAATAGGGATACTGTTGGTACACAGGGGCCAAATTGATTTATACATGGCGCCATACTCGGAGCTCAAGCATTTTGATAATTGAGGTTTAAAAGAGAACATACTTTTCAAAAGTCGCGCCTCCGAAAAAAAAACGCGGATTCTCTCTTACAAGAAGCAAGAATTCATTTGGTATGCAAACTCTTTGGAAGAAACTTTGAACTGCTTCCAAAAGTGGCAAAGACATCGCGCCTGTTCCTGGGCGCCGAACCTGGAGCTTAGCACATTGTCGGCAAATTCCCGGAATCACTCGCCTCTCCCACACGACGCGACGAGATCACATTATTTGACAATCTGGAGCCGCGAGCAGTTTCTTAGCGATCCGCCTCGCTCGTGTGGAGAAGCTAAGTGATACGCGTATTGGCCGCATTGAACGTTGGGTTTCTACGCATTCCTAGCACGATAATTCATCCTCCATTCACCAGCGGCTTAAAGTGCCACAAATAACGAATACAATCCGTAAGGGAAACGTTTATTTTCGTCCAGACAAAGGTAATAATGACGATTTCATCAATACTTAATGATCCTTATGCGCTAACCGTATGGATTGCACGTCGTTTTTTTCGGAATCTCATCTTCTGACGAGAACACAGAAAGGCAATGGGGAGGATTCTGTCTCTTTTGGTGGTTTCTACAAACGCTTTCCCAATCATCTAAACAATATTTCGCAGCCTCAACAGATAGATTACCACTGCATTACGTTTGTCATTTAAATTATAGTGAGGTTCACATTCTCACTATTACTTTCAATTGTTTTTTTTATTCACTCATTTTCTATTGCATAACATTTTGAAATAATAAATACACCGCTCTGCGTCTCCCCGAAGGACGCTAACAGCATTGTCGGGGCCGGGCGAGTTGGCGTTGCATTATCGCACGTCACCGCCCTCGAGCCCACACAGCGGTCGTTGCGCCGCGCCGCCCTGACCTGCCTCAAGCGCTGTTCCGTGACGTAGGTCGCACCCGTCGCGCAGTCCCCGCCCGCTATCTCTTTGCGGTCTGGCAGCTGCGATCGATACATGCAGCTACCCCAACTCACCCAATGCATTCAAACATACTCGAAATAGCATCAGCCCCCAACTATAACGTACCACACAAAATCAACTACAATTATCCCCAAATGAAGTCATTAATATAATAAAGAATTGCCAATAAAAAAACCCCTGGACACAGACAAAAAAGTAACAAAATCTAAAAAACTTACCTAAACCCACAATAGCATAATCACCAATATTACAATTCAATAATTAGAACGGTTACTTCCCCGTTATTTGGAAAATTCAAATGTAATACCCATCCCAAGCCATTCAAAAATCTATCCAGAACTGAAAACTACAGACCCATTAGCCTTCTTCCCACTTTATCAAAAATCCTAGAAAAACTAATCCTTAAAAGACTAATTTCCCATCTGAAAAAAACTCAAACAATCCCAATGCACCAATTTGGCTTCACTAATAAAGTTTCAACTTCTCATCAATTATTAAGAATCACGGAGCACATACACACGGCATTTCAAAAAAAACAGACACACAGTTCTATTCTCTTTTAAAATCGAAATTAACAAAGTGTGGTATCCTGGATTAATATTCAAACTTAAAGAAATAGGTACTCCTAACTATTTAATTAATCCATTAATAGCTTTCTCCAAGATAGAACATTTTCAGTCACAGTTAATAATCCAACATCCAATCCCCGCAGAATTATAGCTGGATTACCTCAAGGCTCACCACTGTCCCCCACCTTTTCAACATCATACACAGCTGACATTCCCATAACATCAACACAGCACATCGCCCAATTCGCCGATGACACCGCAATTTTCATGTCTAATCATTCAACTTATCTAATCTGTAAACAAATTCAAACACATTAATAAAATTGATGAATGGTCTGTCAAATGGAAAATCAAACTAAATCCTACAAAATCATGCGCCAAAATATTCTCATTAAGAACATTTTCAACCCCAACACCACTCCGAATAAACAATAAACCAATTCCATGGACCTCACACAATGAATCTGTTAAATACCTAGGCTGAATCTTGATACCCAGACTAAATTGGAAAATCACATAACAGTAAAAGCACAGCAAGCCAAAATAAAATTAATTCAACTAAAGCCACTCTTAAATCGCAATAGTAAGCTCTCATTAAACAATGCCATCACCATCTATAAATCAATAATTAGACCCCTAATGCTTTATTGCATGCCCTATCTGGATCAATGCCTCAAAACGAATATTAATAAATTACAGATCATCCAAAATAATTTCCTCAGACTTGCCACTCATGCACCCTGGTTCATCTTCAACTGCATAAAGAATTTAATTTACCTCCTATACTTTACCATATCGCGCTCCTATCTAATAATTTATTCTCCAAAATTAACACAATAACCCAAGCCACCCACTACGGCTAGCCACCACCTACCAGCTCCCAACAAGAATAAAAAATAGATATCCATTACATTCATCCTCAGCATATTTTCAGAAGTTCAATTAATCACATAGGTGCTCTGTGAGTTTCCTATTCATGTGTAGTTAGAGTTAGTTGTTAAGATTAGCATTTAAGTTAAATATAAGTCATAAAAAATACATATATTATATAAATAATACTGAACTATGTTTATTTCGTTCACTAATAAAGATATATTATAAAAAAAAAGCTACGCGGACTGGGCCGCGTACTACCAACATTTTTCGACTGATTTAGTGATTCCGGGCGCGACAACTGATAGGGTCATTAATCCCGTAAGTGTAGGGCATGCTTTTTTGGTTCGGGAGGTGGCGATGATCCTGCCCCGCTGGATGGAGAGATCTGGCGATAGCACGGTTTTCCTCAACCAGGTTTCTCCCATCAGCGGAGCACCGCCCCAGCCGGAATAAGCTTCAAGCTCCTGACCTGCTACAAGGTGTAGTAAGCATGTACGTGTGTGTGTAAGTAAGGGGTGAGGATAGAAGGAAGAGGAAGGTGAGATCGCGAGCGGTCTGCGAGCATGTTTGTTAGGGTACTTTTCCGGCATCCGCCTGGTGTTGATCGGAGAAACCACGGAAAACTACCAATGAGAGCGACAGAACTCGACCTATCTATCTTGTTAGTGTCTAATATCCTGCTACCGTCCGAACTCGACCCGACGAACGTCCCGGTCAGAAGCACCGCAGTGACATCAATTGATGCCCTGAGCCACCTCTCCCGGTAAATATCTTCGAAATGGTGTGAGGTATCGGGATGCGATTTGCGCCAAAAATCAGATAATAGAGAAATGTTTCGTTTTCTTGTTTTGAACATTTATTATTTTGAAGATACTGGCACAATTCTGATTTTTTTAAATGGAAATGTACATTTTTCGGCATCCACATGTTCTGCGAACGAATCGCTTTTCCCGGGCAGCTTCCACAATGCTCTAGCATGTCGCAGCCTCAGTGGCTGAGGCAAGAGAGAAGCTGACATGGACTCTCGGTAATGGCTGGTTCTCGGGTCATGACTTTTTCTCAGTAATGGCATTTGCACAGTGTAAGGTGCTACTCGCAGAGGCAATAGGCGCTTCTGCTTACAAGCTGGATGGCGAAAGCAATCTCACTTCATCAAGATAACCACAACGCGAACGCTTCCTAGTAGCTCTGTGACGATCCAACTTGTCTTGGGGGTTCATGACCAGGGGGAATTAATTAAGTCTTCAATATTTTCGTCTAAAGTCATTCACCATTTTAAGGTAATATGCGAGGTAGTATAAAAAACGTGTAGAGTAGTTCTGTAACTAGCCAACTAATGTTGTAAAAGACACCTTGCTGTGCCTTTCGAAAGCAATTGTTTCTACGTGTGTTAATTTTGTGATTTCAAAGAGAACAACAAGTTTGGAAATGATCAAACCTCAAATGTTGCGTGGATCTCGGCAAATCTGCTACCGACTCGTTGAACATTTTACAAGTTTATAGCGATGCTGTCAGTGGAATATCTCACAACCGAAAACGACGACAAAGCCCCATGACAATATCCACACACACACACACACACACACACACACACACAAACACACACACACAAACACACACACACAAACACACACACACAAACACACACACACAAACACACACGCGCGCGCGCGAGTTTCTCGCTAGACAAAACAGTATCTCACTTCCGCATGCGCCGCACTTGCCAGATATCTATTCTGCCATCTTCGCCCTCCCTTCGTGGTTGGAAATGACACTTACAGGATGTCCTTCATGGGATACAGTTACGGCATATCCTTCGTGGGATACACGAGCGGCATATCCTCCATGGGATACACGTACGGCATATCCTCCATGGGATACACGTACGGCATATCCTCCATGGGATACACGTACGGCATATCCTTCATCGAATACACTTAAGGGATAATCATGTCAATGAACACGCCCAGAAACCATTAATCAATCCATCAACAAAGTTGGTGTGATATATCAATTATATTGAACGGCGATTTCATGTGCATTTCGCGAAATCTGAAGCACTGGATAGACTTCTTTAACAACAAATTGAAGGTAAAATAGAATATAAAATCTCGACTACAAGATGTTACATTGGTTTGTGATAATTTTTGCAGATTGGACACTTGATGATTATTTTATGATTGAGCAAGAAAAGAAAATAGAAGAGCTTTCTTGAAAGAAAGATAAATTGGAGACAATCAATTGCAATATAGAGGATGACACCGAATATAAACTTCCTAGATCTTACAACGCTGCGCATGCTAAAGATGAAAATTTTGAGAGATGTATAGATGGATTACGAGAGATATATCATAATAGACGTTAGATTGAAGATAAACTATAACCCGAATGTTCGTACTTTATGAGACGAGATATTGAAAAATTGCCGGGTGTCATTAAAAGTGTACCGTTATCTAATCATAGCGATGCGATATGCGTCATATGTTCGAGTCTCTGACGCGTCATGTAGCTGGGCTCTGAGACATCAGTTCTGCAAATCATATAGGAACATAAATAAACGTAATTTTATAGAAGTTTCATCAAAGCCGTAGTAAATGGCAACAATTCTTGTTGCCATTTACTGCCGCGTCAGAGAATTCGTGAAATATTAGTACCTTTGTAGAAAAGATTATAAATTTTAGACCAATCGTATTAAAATAATCGTACATAACAGCAATTCAGTGTGTTTGAGTATGATATAAAATTTTATATTTTTATATCAAAATTGATCAAAATCGTAGTAAATTTCAGCAATCTGGTATTAATTAAAATGATAATTTGAAAGCAAATGTGTACACTCGAATCAGCTTTTTTCAAAGTTAAGACAAAATACGACATTCATTTATTAAACAAAGATAACAATACATCGGAACGCTCAGAAAACGCTTAAAAAATGCACACGCATAATTCTTCAAAACGTTCACTATTCGGTTTCACCATTTACCTGGGCTGTGGGTGTAGATTCTACATTGTAGAATTACGCATAATGCATGGCCTACTTCACTCTACTAATAAATTGTTTCGTCATCCTGCAGTAACACTGTGCAGTGCACTGCGCTACCTCAAGTTCAGCGGAAATAGCAAATAAACGGGACCGGATCCTACATATCTTATCTGATTTTCTTGTATTTCATACCGCTAACGTGATACTTGTGACCATTTACAAAATCTGCTACATTTCTTTTCTTGGATACTATGAAATTGGGTATAATTTCGACACACGCGTGTCGAAATGTGACACACGCGTCAGTTGTTTTACAACCCTAGAAGAGAACCATTGCCACTTTTGCAAGCCACAAAACGACTACTTAGTCGACTACGAGTAGTCGTTTTGTGGCTTCCATCTAGCAGACAACTGATGATGATGGCTAAGCCATCGAAAGCTGCTATTGAATTAAAAAACATTGTTGGCAATGACAACATCTTTAATTATTTCATGCAATAAAGCTTAACATTATAAACTAATTGCATAAACTACTATTTATGCACCCAAGGTGATATAAGGATTTAGTAATCAAGTGGCGATGAAAAGCCCGATATCGTTAGACCCAGTTAACGCCCGTGGTGCATACATTATTTAATTTTTTGCCCAATGTTCATGACGAAAATGTAACTATTTGAGCTGCACCCTTCATATGTCGAGTGCCCCACTTCCATACTGTCCAAATGGTTCACGATATTGAAAAGCAGTTTTCGCCTAACATACTGATCCATGAGGCAGAAATAGTATTAGTAATATTTTCAGTTTAGGAGAAATTCAATCATTTTGATTTTTTTATGGAACCACATTATATACTAATTTTTTTCACTTCCAATAGATAATCATGAAAAGAGGAAACGATGTATTATTTGTTAATAATTGAAAAATGATAAGATAATTAATATATATTATCTGGCATGTGATTTGAAATTATACGCAATACTTGTTAGTACGAACAATATATATCTTGTTCATCAGTACACAAAGAGATCACCCTTTCCAGATGGCTTTAACTGAGAGGGTGTCAGGGGAGAAAAAAGACGATGGATTCTTTACTGTTAATCTACTTTCTACTTAGAACATCAATGTATCAAAAAAATAAAAAAGAAAATTCAACACACTCATGAATACAAATAAGAATAACTTTTTTTATAAACATTGGTGCCCGAGGCGGGTTTCGCACCCGCGACCCTTCGAGCCGAGCAGCTTTAGCCTTAGCGACGTCGTCTAGCCAGGCCGACAAGAATAACTTTCATCTGAATGTAAATTTACAAAAAATCAATAGGAATACCCTTCTGCGGCTGTGACTTCAAAGGCTGTCGAACTGATTGTAGTGTTTCGCACTTTATACCACCTGTCATAAGTGTTCCGGGGTCGGGGACACTCTCATACGTTTTTCACTTTCCCCCAGAGAAAAAAATCTTAAAACGTGAGATCGATATAATGTGCAGGGCAATTTAACACACCGCCCTATCGGCCTATCCTATCAATCAGTTTTGATATTCTTTGTACAGAAAGCGCCTTGACAGTGCGGCCAAATGTGCAATGCATCAATCATGATGAAAATACGCCTCCAAACAGGAGTACAATACAAATTGTGTTTTCTGTTTTATATTTTTGTTTCATTGATTTGATAAGAAAGACGTAGTTTGACAGTAACAAACAGAATATTGCTACCAATCCATAATACGATAAATTATCTCTAGATATTATTGTGAAAAATCTTGAACTAATCATTCCATTACCTTCAAATATTTTAAAACGCTGGCTTATTTCTATAGCTATAACAAACCGAGAGTGATTCTTGTAGTCTGAAAATCATATATATTAGTATCTTTCTCAAGCTATCATATCGTTTTTTTCGATGATCGATATTTTTGAATTTGAATAAATGAAAGCAACATTCAATTTAGTATAAACAATACAAGAAAAACGTTTTCTCTCATTCTGAACTTCAATATTGGTGTTAGTTTCTAAGTCCTTCCTGTAGGAACCATGCTTTGCTGCAGTTACGCCTCCACCCACCTTGCCTCCTTCGTAAGTTTCAAGGTCTACACGCAGCGAAGGCCAACTGCCCTACAGAAGACGATCGCTGCAAGGGCTGCTGACGGAAATATTGGCCGTTCCAACTAATGTGTGAACTTTCAAATCAGGAGACACAAATACATTTTTTACTCAAAATTAATTTTAAAACATTAACAAACGCGTTTTATTGGTCTTTTTCTGATCTATTCATTACAGGCGAAAAACAAGTATCCAGTAGTTCAATTTAAAAAAATCTAACACGAAACTTAACATATTTCCAGCAATTTATTTGCGGCACATTACTCGGATTAGTATTGTTGGGTGAAAACCCCAATTCTATGTCGTGAAACGTTTAGAAGTTATGGAGGTGGTCCGTAGTTGGTGGTTCAACCGATACGCAGGGTAATCTCAGCATATACTGATTAAAAGAGTAAGCATCAAGGCATTTATTCGGTAGTTCCGTAACGAGAAAAGCTTCAAGAAGACTTCACAGGCTTTCACTTATAATCAGCACCAAAACAAACAAGCCAGAACCGTTATGTTTGGAGCATTTCTCGGAAATTACGAACTATTGGCAAAACACGGCCAAGGACGCTTGTGACATATCGACAGTCACCCGGAAATATCGTCCATAACAATGACGTAACCGCACACACACTAGCAGGTCGAGTCCCTTTGCCAAATATCTCATAATACCACAAAAATCTATTAGGACGATTTCCGAACCTAAAGGATTTTTATTATTCGAGGACATCTCGAGTCTGTTGATCCAGAGTGTGTTATACATATTACATTATACTTTCATAATATTGTACACACTATATAGCCATTAAATACCCAGAGGAACGAAAAGCCACCATGAACGGCCGGAGTCCGTTACGATCAATGGAAACATACGAGGATAAAGATTGTGTTTCAGTTCTCCTATTCAAAGAAAAGGTATTTCTTATTTATATAATATATCAAGATGATATTACGAAAAGTATTGAATGTCAAATGAACTTGGTCGTAATCCTCTGCTATCGCCTTGGTTCACAAAGTCAGAAACGTGCGTTATATGCACTTTTCTATATTAACATATTAAATAATTATTGCATTCTTGGAAAAGTGGCGTCACACACAAAATATCCACCACCACCACCACCAGCACCCGTGAGTGAAGTGGGCGCGGCAGGGCGACGGCTGCGTACTGACCTGGATGAGCGAGCGGAACTTCTCGGCCAGCTCCATGCGCCGGGAGGCGAAGCGCTCGGCGCCGTCGGGGGCGGCGTGGGCGTGGGCGGGGCCACGGGCGCGGCTGCGGGCGGCGCGCGGGGCCGACGGCGGCGGCGAGGCGTCGCGCGGGCGGGCCGGCATGGCCGGCGGCGGGCGCTGGAAGCGGGCCTCCTCCAGGATGGACACCACGCGCTCGTGCGTGAGCGCGCTCGCCGTCATGGTGGCGTGGGCAGTGCGCGCCGTCGCCGTGGCCGCCATGGTGCGGCTGGACGCCGTCACCGAGCACCGTCCAAGGCGGCGCGCCGCCCCGAACGCCGCCCGCGGCGGCGAGTCGTCGTCGAAGTCGAACCACGTGTTCATCGTGGCTTTCGCTGGGCGGACCGTTGCTGCGGCGCGGCGGCGGCGGCGACACCACGTGGAAGACTGACGGCAGCGGACCGGCCTCCGGAAGCTTCTCCACCGGCGGAGGAGGACCCGGAACACGGCGAAAACAGCCCCCGGAATAAAGGCGCAACCGGAAGGCCACTCGGCGGGAGGAGGGGGCGCGGTGCACACACTCTCCTGCGCGCGTGTGTGTGTGCGGGCGTGCAAAGGGCGAGCGCGCAGGCGAGACTTTGAAGTCGAACACAGGCAGCCGATATAATGCAACCTTGCGGGCCCGCTAAAGCGCGCCAAAACGGCCGGCCACGTCACGCCGCCGCTGCCGCCCCGGGCTAAGAATAGTTGCGCGAAGCGGAGACGGCGGAGGCGGGCAAAACGGGTCGCGGGCGGGCCGACGCGGCGGCGCGGGGCGCTCTCCCGAGAGAACAGTCATTCACGGCGGGAGACACGGGCCCGCGCGCGGAATCACCCTGGCCGCGGTGTAATCCCGATCTGTCAACTCCTGACCTTGCTCTTCGCGCTAAACGTGGACTTCGACGAGTGCTGCACGCGAGGTCACGGCACGCCGATTAATGTTGTACTCTCCCCCCTCCCACCACGAGTATCTTTGGCGATACAGGACGCACAATCACAAAAGCAAATGCGCTATCACCTGCCTCCTTGGCAACCACAATTATACGTTGCCGGCGACAGCATGAGGGAATCCCCATCTACACTCGCCAGCGAACGAAGTTTAACAAGCAGCGCTCCGCACAAGTGCTGCTCCCTATCCACCGATTTTGGAACGCAACACAACGCTCAAATTGACTAAAATGTAAAGTTTTAAAGGAAGTTTTCTTATTAACTTGAAAGTAAGTATTTTTGCTCATATAAACTTCACACATTAGAAAACTGTCACCGACAATAAACATACATAAAGGTTACGAAGGTTAACATAACCTCCACACCTATGAAACGAGTCAACATACGCACATGCAGGAATAACGTAGAGTCACTTCCCAGCCACCCAATGAATCCGCACGCAAATGTTGACACTACTTCTCAGTCGCCTAAAGGAGACATCGTAAAACACTACTCTTGCGTACATTCACAACCCGCACTCAAATAAACACACGCTCGAGGCCGACAATGAGAGTAACTCCTTCTCTCAGCGTCCGCTGGCGCCACATGCAACAACACGACGTGCGTGAGGCCTGTAGTGGCGCGATAGTCAAACAATCGAACTCGCCCAACACGAAATTTAAAGAGCATGCGAGGAGCAGGGATGGGTCGCTGTTTTTTGAGAATACGTTGGTGCTGCGTCCATTTTCTCGTTTCTATCCTCAAAATCTCATCATCGATTTTTCTCACCGTATATGTATATGTACTACGTATTCGAGAAAGTAACAATCAATTACATATTGATTGTGTACTAGGAGGCCATCCATAAATTACATAACGGTAATTTTGAGTAATTTGAATACTATCACGCCTCCTGTAACGCACCCGTAACGGGCGCTTTAACTTCCCCTAAATAATTACGTAAACAATCGCGACTACACCCCCTCCCTCCATTGATAAGTAAAAAGAAATTTTATTTCAGTCAAAACAATATATATTAATTTTATTTGTGTTTTGTCTATTTATATATAACGTGTATAAACGTATATGTTCCTGAAAATGACAACGAAGCCGTTCACTCGCCCTCGTGGATGTCGCTTAGGGAGAGTCCACTACACCAATTTAATTGGATTCTAGAATATAGATAAGTTTTGAATATTTTTCTTCGTAAACTTACATAAAAAATGAGAAATATTTTCATTTATTGTAAAAATTTACACATAATCATTTTCATTTATATAAGTTTTCGAAAAATAATTAGTTAATGTTTTAATATAAGACAGAAAAAAGTTCAGCAAATATAAAAAAAATGATAAGTAACTTTAAGCTTATGACCAATTTTTATACATTTTTTTATTTTTTTGCATTTTTAGTCGATTTCGACTGATAAGTCATTTTTACCCTTTTCCGTAATTTTTCGCTGATTTCGTTTATTTATTGAATGGTACTTGCTTCAAATTATATTTACGAGATGCAACAAATATTCTCCACAGGATTCCTGAGTGCCTATACCTAATCGATTTCTTCGCTCAGAAGTTGTAATGCCAGCCATTGTGAGCATCTAATTCAAGGTTCCTGTGACGCCTGTCAGCGCCATTGACGGTTCAGCCGATTTCGGGTTCACTACATACGGAGATTTCCTGGTACAGTCCAAACCAAAAGCTTGAAGTTGAAGTTTTCTTGAATGAATAGAAGCCCAATTACATCAGTAACGTACCCAACAGCTTAAGTTGTTCATCCGAACTGGTTTTGATAAAAAAATTGTTGAATTGTTAAAACGTTCTCGCACACACTATTATATAAGTGTTTTGTAAACATCCTGAAATTTTATTTTTGTGAAAATACAAGTATCTATGCGAAACATTTCAGATGGAATGGACGTTTACTATTCAGAACAAATAACTGCTAAAATAAAGACAATGACTGCATTTGTAAGCCCCAAGAAAACAGACCAAAAATTAAATCGAAATAATTTTACGGATATGAATATTTTACAATAGTGATTAAAATATTACACAGATATTTAATAAATTTTATTAACTATACCTGATTAAAAAATAAATTATTCATTTTTAAGCTTCGGATTCTGCAAGTGTACACTCGAAAATTAATAAAACGATTATTCTCTCCTCGTTTAATGTTCAAATAAAATGTTCACATTGAACACTGAAATACTTTCCCTAAAAAATCCAACATTTAAAATTGTAAAACCCAGCATTGATCTATTGCGACCTTGACAATGCCACTGAAAGAGGAAGTTCACAAAATGTGGGCCACGCTGTTCTACACGGCTTGGCGCCTCCTCGCACGCCAACTAATCGATTAAATGAATACTTACAGGCGATTACAACATGCAAAGGGGAACGTCCTCGACACCACAACAAAACGGGCGGATGTTATTCGAGTGTAGATTGTGATGGAAAGGTTGAGAAAACAATTTTTAAAATTGAAGAATCATCACTACAATAATCAGCGTATTATCGAACTACTGTTCACAAGTTTCTGGGTTCGAATGCGGTCCAAGTCATGGATCAGTACTGAAAGTATTACGGACAAAAATATATGACCAATTTGGCTCAACTAGCCGAATTCCTAACGTATTTCGGTTATTAATTTACCGCAATCATCTATTAAGCATCTTCTCTCGCTCCACCTGGTGTCTATACTTCGAAAATATATTGATAATAGCTTAATTTCTAGTAACATTTTGTGGAATACGGAAAGAGAGTTGCGAGGTAAGATAGTGAAAATAGCGCCGCGGGGGATTAATGCTTAAGCCGCGCCCCTTTTTTTCACAGTTATAGACATTTACGATTTTGTATATTACTCGGCGCAAGGTTGTTGTAGCTTTTTAGTTTAAAATGCATTGGATTCAGTAAACTCTGCCGTATCAATCAAAGTGATAACATGCTTTTATTCAGATAATAACTGCAAAGAAATCTATCGGACGCCAATCAACAAATTTCCAGAGAGTACTTTTCAGAGAGTAATTGTTTAAAGAAGGAATAAAGTCACAGACTTAATTTATTACCTGCGTTTACAAGTAACAGTGTAGTTACTTTATGTAAAATATTAATGATAAGTAGAGTACCACTTAAAGACACCCGACCAAAGATCGGAATTTTGATTTTCTTATTCTAAAATTTCAACTTAATATCTCTTCTGGCGGACCAGATAACAATTTGTAGCTGGTTTGCATTTTTTCTGAGATGATGAAGCCAATTTATTTAATTCTGAATCATTTCAAATGGAATTACCTAACTAAATGGGGCCATGGGCTACCTCGGATCCAAAAGTAAAGGTACAGGGCAGAGATAGTTCTTACTCAAGCGAAATATTCGGGCAGCACGAGAAGTTCACGGCACGGTAAATATATTTCGCCTTTATAACAGACCATTACTTCTAAAAGTTTCTCTTAACACTGGATTTGTGTTTGACACGTTATGAACACTATTCTAAGTCATCTTCAAACATTAATGTTATAAATGAGAAACGGTGAAAAAAATAAATACAGCCTTTTTACCTGTCTGGTGCTAACGCTAAATAAAAATGCGCAGTTTGTGGGAATCTATACAAAATCGACTGGGCTACGATTTCTAATTATACGTTTGCTCCAATCTACTTAAATATGTTTTTCCCACTTTTTTGCATTTATGAAAGTTTTATAACTTTTTAATAGTTTTCAGGGCTAAAGAAATTTGAAAAAATTCTGGAAACACTCAGAGACTCTTTGAAGTATTTAAATAATAACTGAGTTACACCAACTATTAATAATACTTATTATTTTTATGTCGAAAAAATAAAATGTCGATAACTCGTGTTTTCATTCTCCAGGTCAAAGGTAACAAGAAAGTGAAGGTGAAAACAGCATAACTTAATTTTTTAAACTGTTTTGAACAGGTTTATTAGCTCTGAGTCTATTGTCATCTTACCCCTTACCTCCTTTTGTCTCTCCATATTGAGTCCGTAAACTTCAGAATATTTTTTGTCAGGTTCCCAAAACATAATACAAAGATGATATTAAACATTAAGATAATACGAAATATGACTAAACATGACTCACCGTCCTCAAAATTACTGAAAAAATAATTTTAGTACTAAGATAAATTGTTGTGTTGTGGATATTGCGTTTTCAAATTTGTATGTCAGCTTGCAGCGGTAAAAATTCTTGTATATATGGCGCTTGTGGAAGTGATGCTTTTGACCGTCCCATACAATACCTGTTTTTGTGAGGAACAGAATCGGGGTTCTGCGCAAATTACATAAAAAACACCCAAATGTACTTCAAAAAATATCGTATCGCTTGAAAATGGCATTGAATCTTGAGGTTGTTTCATTGTTATTGTTTTTTTTGTGTTTTGAAGAATGTTAACAAAATCTTTTTTTTTAATACAATTTAAATTAGTGTATTTTTAATTAGAACCCTTTTTTTGTCACAGCACGGGGGTTGGGTCCAAAAGCATTCATGCATTTTCCGCCTAGTCCATTGTAAAGAAAACTTCCATTTTCGGGGAATTTTTTGTTGATGTGAAAATTGTCGATAGTATGATTATTTAATTTGGACAAGTTTTTTTTTTTTAAATTTTACGTCGTCTGCTTTTTTCTTGCTTTTTAGCAGTGTATATTTCTTTTTTTTAATTAAATTAATTAAATTTACAACATTGTATGTATTGACACTACGGTAAGCTTTTTTATCAAATTTGCTTAACATTCTCATTGGCGGAAACTGCGCAACAAATTGAATACTCACGACTCCATCTTTATACCACGAAGAGAATTCGATCAACACAACCTGTCACTTGGCAGCACAATCAAATTTCCCGAGTCCGAATAAGAAATTAGGCGGCACTTTAAATAAAACAGAATTATTTTCACTAATATTCAAATCAGATAATATTGCTGAAATATTTTATGTAGAAATTCGTTCTTTTAATGGAAAAAAGGAAACTTCTTTCACGACATTTTGATTCATCACTTTTTTCCCCTAATTTCATATATCTTGAACACTTAATAAGCCCAGATCGACTTGCAGTTTGCGTCATCTGTCACTCTTATCTACTTCTCTAGCACTTAATGATCCATGGAATAGTGACTGAAGATATATGCAATGCATATAGTGCAATTCATATAAAACATACATACATACACACACATTTAGCTTAATGTTAATTTTAAATTTGATGTTAATGGAAGTGTAGCCAAATCTTATATTTTACTACAAAGAACATTGTTTTCTTTTATAACTAGCAAAAAAGAACTTGAGTTAGAAGTTAATGTTTTGTATTTTGATACAGAATATACAAAATTGGTTGTGTTCTTCATACTCAATCCGATTTTCCTCATCTCTTCTTAAAATTTTCTGTTAAGTTCTTCAGGATATTTTCTTAAATTATTGAGTTTCTCTGTACGATAAGAAGGCTGGTTTCAAAAAATCATGGGATATTCTTACATCACAAAGTTTGATATTTTATGGATTTATGATGCACACGCATCGACCATCTCACTCTCATCATCATCTTGACTAATCACTATCTTTTAACTGGGAACGATTTTAAATGATGAAATGAAATTTTAAACGTTGACCTCATACATTCATCAACCACTTAGCAGTTCCTCTTTACGAAATTCAAATGCTGACGTAGGTATGAGACGCATTGCAATATTTTCTTTTGAAACAAAAAACGCCACACGAACCAATTTCAGTTATAAAACGATTCCAGCTAATGCACTTGAAATACATCACTACTATGCAAGTAATGGCAGTAGCTACTACGAGGATATAAATACTATGCTATATTATTCTTTCAATATTCTACACCTGAGCCACTTTCATCACTACTCTCAACCTCTGAAACTCTGTCTCCAATCGGGACCATTTTTCATATAATTCGACAATTTGATCTCGTTAAAACAAATCTAAAATTCTTCCTTAAGTAACCTGTGTCTACTGCATTTCACCTTCCAAATCTTAAACGATTCGCAGACACAAAAATGCTCATTTTTAGTTAATATTTACAAACTTTTCTCAAAATGTCACTCAAAATGTTATGTACACATAATTACATCCAGAATTTCTGGTTTCGAGAAAATTAACTTTGTAAAGGAACTTAAGGTGAGACAATAGTTGTATTCTGGGAAAAAGTATGATCCCTCTTTTATGGAATACAATCATTGTGGACGCTAGATAGGTATGAACGAAAGGTCAGCAAAAATGATATTAATCCAAAAATAAACTTTGCTAGACATACAATGTCTCCACCAGGCCATCGACATATTCAGAAAATATTCCAATTAACTCAATGGTTTACTTTGCGTTTCTTATCAACAAATATTTTAATTTATTCGCAATTTCGTAACTTCGTAAAAAGAGAAAGCTCTATAATCATGCTCCGGAAAACGGCGAATTTTCGGCAGAAAAATTCTTGTCGACCCCTGGCAACGAAAAAGTGTATTGAAGCTCTTTTTCAGAGAACAGTCTCAAAAAACTTCATTAGAAGTCATTTGAGTATATTTAAAAAAAAATAAAAATGTGTATTTTTTAAAAAAAAGAATACAGCAAAATGAACTTTACGTTATCTTAAACAGTGTCATTAGCACAAGCGTTTGGAAAGGTTTCAAGAAAAAAGTTGGAGCCATTTTTGAGAAAATGGTGTTTGTGCGTCTCTGAAAAAGCGGAATTTTGAGCTCATTTTAGCAGAAGAATGTCGAGTTTTCGAGAAACTTTATATGACGTTATTTAAAGCATATGAATGGATGAAAACCAGAACGGTATAAGTGACATTTTATATATTCTGAGAAATCTATTTAAGGGAATATCACTGAAAAGTTGTGGTGCTTCGTTTCATCATTAAAACCACGGCGTCCGATTTTCACAGTTAAATTTGAATTATCGAAAATTGCAAATGTGGAATTGTTTTCGCGTCTTTCTATAACTACAAAATTGATGTGAAATATGTGAACAAATTGCCGCTAATGTTAATATTAATGACGTGAGAGGCAAGTACAAAAAAAAAAACTTTTGTAATATTAGAAAAAACAAAAGAATGGTTTATGACATTATGACGTTTATGACTCTATGACGTTTATGTCATCTTACAGAGGGCATATAGCACTATCCCTACCAAATTTTTCAAGAAAAAATTGGAGTCGTTTTTGAGAAAATCTTGCTTTTGTTATTTTTTAAAATTGCACCTATTGCACGCAATATTATTCATTCATACACAAACATAATAAAAATACCTGCGCTGTAGTGGCAGTAAAACGGAACATAGATTTATTCATAGTTCTTCGATTTCGTTCTTCGTTCTTCGATTTGCAGGATAAAAACAACAAAACATACAATTTCTAAATTTGTTTGTTAAAGATAATTGCATTTTCATCAATTAATACGAGAATATGCAACATTAGGCATTTAAACACAAAATAGGCATTTATAGGCACTATAAAATTCGCATATAAAGCTCCTAATGCCTCAAAATAAATAAATAACGCAAACAATTGTATTTTCTATTGAATGGGGAAAAAGGCAAATAGGCAAAAAATCCGCAGCTTATAAATAACATTTCTTCTTCTAGAGCAGTTATTCACTTTGACCTAACCAATAAATTCACTACGCACTTCACAGACCTTCACTGATACTTTGCCTATTTCTTGTGAAGCTTTTACCACGTATCCAATTAATTACAGCTGACGATGATTTCGGGCAATTGAAAACCATGAGACTAACAATAGCACTCATGTAGCACTAAATTAAACTGTAATCACATCAGTTGACAAACACGTAAAGACAGTGTGATAATAGCACCTTGGAAATGCAGTTAGCAGCACACTCTGCCGCCACCGTCGGGAATAAATCGTGGCCGAATGATCGATTACCATGCATTACCACATAACTCATACATTACCACATAAGTCACCCAGGTCGCCCGCTAAATCTGGCGCAATAGCGGGTCGTGGTGGGGCCCGCTAACATTTCGAGTTGGCGCATGCGCAGACTCAAAAAAGGAGTCGATTACGGTCGCCAGAGTGTGCACAAACTCCCAGCTCTTTCTAGATTTCACCCGTTATTGATATCGATACTGCGTCCGATTGCTTTAATGTTCGAGAGTGCACTAATCTTAAGGCGGCTCCACACATGCGGCATTCGGCGAATCCCGAGCAACCGCTCGCCGAATTCCGAGTAGCGTGGACGAGTTGCTTGCGATTCGCCGAGCGCCGAACATTCGGTATTCACCCTATCCACCACGAGTCGGTGTTTCGGACACATCAAAGGGAGCGAACATTCGCCGAACACATCAGCTGTTCGGGATTGGACGAGCTGCTCGGCGAATGCCGAATGTATAGAGTCACCTTTTCATTTACAGGGGGTGGTGAAAATACATGGGTGAGTTCCTCCGGCACACCGATTTTTGTTCGTTCTGCGCAGCACTAGTTTGCGTCACGAATCACGTGACCACAGCATAGGCACTTCGTTTGAAAAGCCAGACCAGATGAGACTGGTCGCCATGCTGCATGGAGAGCGAGTAGTGTTTAGAAACATTTTGAAAGTGGTACAAAATTACCGTTTTCAATAATAACCAGCCAAAAATTACACGATAGTGTACAAGGTGAATTTTTTTTTTTTTTTTTTTTTTTTTTTTTTTTTTTTTTGAAGAAAAGCTTCATAAATTTGTGTCGGCAATGTTTTGTAAACGAGTGGTGTAACTTTTTGGTATCTGGCTTGCATTTAAGGAATTGCCGCTAAATATTGTGACACCAAACTTGATGTGCTTGAAGCTTCATTGGGCTGAGAGTCGGATCGATGCCACAAGAGCCCCGCCCTCGCCCGCCCCGCGCCCCTTACCCACCCTTATCTACGACTCGGCGTGATACTAGTTCTTAAAAAGCAATGGGAACCATGCGCGCCTAACGAAGGGTTAAAGTTGAAGCTGAGATGTTAGTAAAAATTGCAATATTACAATATTGCGCAACTGCTTCCAAAAATGCGAAAATGTATGTACTTCATTTATGCTGAATATATATTTTTATTTGTCGACTTATATTAAATTTTTATAACGTAAACTATTTGTTGTACTGAATGACTTTTGTTACGTTACAAAATTAGTGAAAGCTGTATTTTGTGTTTCATTAGCTCCTGAGGAGAGGGGGGGGCTGAGGCCTAATGACCCCCCCCCGTGAGGCTCCACTACATATTCACTCTCCGAAGCAAGTGCTTCCAAAACACATTAAATCAAATGACTTTCAAATCCTATCTTGCGTTCACGTAGATAAAAAAAATATTGAAGGAACCAGAATAACGCACACACATATCAACGCATCCTCATTCATATCTCATCGCGACGATCCACTTAAGCAGCTGATCGAGGGAGGTATGGGAGAGGGACACAGCTCCCAGACTCCTTGTGTTGTGCTTTAAACAGGGCATCCCCGAAGCATGTCAGTGAACTGATTGCAGAGACGTGATCAACATGCGCAACCTTCAGAACTCTTGCGTAATAGTTATGGTTGCCAGCTTTCCAAAGAGTGATTTCTAGTCTTGGTAATACACGGCTTTTTTTTACATATGATTTTGGAATTAACAATTGAATTCTATGAATTCCATTAAGAAGTAATGATTTGCAATAATTTTATCTATTTTCTAATTTCATATATATATATATATATATATATATATATATATATATATATATATATATATAATTGAATACTACCTTAATATATATTTACATTTGAAATACATAGTGCAAATTTTAATTAGTAAAAAATAAATTATATTAATTGTTTACCTAGTTTTCTTGGATTAACTATTTCATATCATTTCTTTGCTTGCAACCACAAAAATTGATTTGGAATATGGCAAGACATTTAATGATGAAGTGCAATTATGTGACCCTTGTTTACTTAAAAGTGTTATGACAGATTTTGAAACAAAAACTGTCACAAGCCGGCTTATAAGTACTATACAAATTGGAGAAAATAAATTCATATTTTTTTTCATTTTTAAACACCATCAATTAACCTGATCAATTTATTTTCAACCATGATTGTTTTAACCAACACTCTTTCAGCATTTTCTGACTACCAAGAATTGAAGAAAAGTTCTGGCTGGCCAAATATTTATGATTAGATGGCAACCCTAGCAACCGCCTCCGCACATTTCCATAGCGATTTAAATTATAGGTAATAGCTTCCTTCAACGAAATCAAGAATAATTTGAATTTGTAACATAACCATCAATGTCCATCCATTACAATATAATACAACAAAAACTTACACCTTCAGTTTAAGGAATTAATTTACATACAAATACTATATTCGTACTTTTCTACAACTACCTTCCGGCTTATAATTTTGTTACAAATATTTTCAGCTTTTTAATCCTCACAATAAAAAGAAAAAAAATTCAAAATGTGTTCGTTGGATAATAAAACGAACACATGAATATACCAGTTTACGCTAAGCTACAAAAATTGTGTTTGTGCACTCCTTACATTCTGCTGCACGTAAATTAATTAATTTATTATCGAAGCGACAATGCCCCTTGCGGTGCAGAAACTTCACACTCACCTCCTGGCGTGAAGTTTCGTCGCCCATGGCGCTGACACCTGTTTCGTAGTAGCGGTGATTGCGTCAAAGAGTCGATTCCCGTCCGTGTATGCAATACGCCGTCGTTCCAGCCTTCTTTCAAAGAGCAGGCAGGAAGTTCCCTTAGAGCCAGTGTAGGAAACGGGCGAGTCGATAACAGACGTACGACACACACAGAGAAACGATGCGACCGCAGCTGGGGCACAGCGGAGGAGAGTGCCCGTGCCCGGCCACCGATTACCAACAACACCCCGCCTCCGCCCCGCCATGCCCCTCCACGCCGCGCCGCGCCGCACCACGTCCGCCGCGTCGTACTACGGGGAACCCCCGACGAGGAGGAACGGCTCAACCCCCCCCCTCCCCGCCCCACGGCGCGGCGCGGCGCGGCCACCGCCGGCCACGCAGCGCGCACGCTGCCCGCTCTGCAGCCCGCCCAATTCTCCAGCCAATGGACGTCCCCGAACGGCGACGGCGCGGCAGTTGGCAATAGCAAAGAGTACTGAACATTCTACATAATACTACAAATGGCAGTACTAATATGATAAACACTATGCAATACAATGTTTCTTTAATTTTTTAGCCATTGAATGCCCCTTAACGGGTAATTTGCCCCCTAATACAGGATATTCAAATTCTGCAAGAGTTGCCTTGTAAGTTGGGTTTTCAGCGCACGTTTTCTTGAGCCCCGTAATATCTACCCTTACTCCTTTGCCAACATTAGATGATTTATGAGTAAATAATAATAAGGAGCGTTGTAGACAAAATCTGATAACCAGAAATGTTCTCTACCATGTAATAGAAACTATTTTGCATCGAAAAACGAACTAATCACTTTGATATAAAATTCCTTTTGTGAAAATAACCAAATTTCCCACTCCTTTCGCAACTAGCAAAGCGAGGGCTCAAGAAAATATGCGCGGATAATACTTTTTATTGTACATGTGTTTACAATAGAAATTGCAAAAATACTATTTTAAAATCTTAAGATCTACTAACAATTTAAATCCAGGTTATTAATTTACAGATATAATGAGCCCTAACAGAGGCGGAATTTAGTATCTTTTATTGGGGGCCAAATATGGGCGCTATTATAAAGATGAAAATATTCGTTTATATTAATGCTTAAATATTCGTTTATATTAAGTTAATTGTGCTACGATTACAAACATTTTTTCAATTTTGTTAATTGTTAAATTTATTATTATTGAATGTTATTCATTAGATTAGTTGAATGTGAGGTTATGATTTTCATTGTTATTTTAATGATGCAGTGAATCATTTATCGAAATATCGAAAGAGTTTATCATTTATTATAACCACATACTTTATATTATAAACAGATATAAAATATGCACGATACATATTTTAAAATCTACATTAATAAATATTCTTTTAATTAAAATGCAATCTTCTGTTTTTACAAGTTCGAAAGAAGCTTTAGTCTACAAAATGCAGGTAATACTCTATTTGATATTTATATTTTGTTAAGACTAGAGCCTGTATGTTATGACCAAAAAAAGTTTGAAATACGCAAGAACTTATGAAATAAAAATTATGATATATTGATTATTTATTTATTTCACTCTTATCTTCGATCAGTGTGATACTACCTGAAAACAGAGACATAGCGGTTTTGATGGAGGCAGCTTCGCGTTCGCCTTCATTGAAAACCTCTTTGATAGCTTTTTAATTGATACCATTGGTGCTATGGTAAACTGGTAGTAAGAGGCTGCATCGGTGATCATTTTCTGTTTTCACTCCTTCAGACTACAACATTCATTGCTCATGCAAGGTAACTGCATTTGTTGAGTGGTTAGTTCTGTCCTACGTTTCACAGGAAATGAGAAATTGATCTCCCGCTCGGTCTTCCCTTAAAACCAGGGTTGCCATCTGTCGTCTTTTTTTGTTTTTCTTTCTTTCCTTCCTCCTCTAGTCTTCCTTCTTTTTAAATATAAATGGAATGTCCTTCCTTTTTGCCTTGTTGAATTGAAAAGAAGACTGACATAATTTTAAAGTAATTAATTCATTAAAAGGAATTCATGCCTTCAATTTTCAAATAAATGGTCCATAAAAAATAACATTTTTACTCGAATAAATAGTCCACATAATAGGTCATTAGGGATATTATGACATAAAACTAATTTTTGCTTATTTTTTGGTGCATAATGAAGATGAGTATGGGGGTGAAGTTACTCAATCGGAAGCTTTCATTTTTAATGCAAAAAGTCTAATATGCTTTTTAAAGACTATTACTGGCTTAGAATTGTTGAGAACATTGTCTATACATTGTGGTGTATAAAAATGTAAAAAGTCCTCTTTTTCATTGAAATGCCTTTCTTGTTTAAGTAAAATGTCCTCCAATGGGAATTTTTTTTTGTTTACCCTGTTAAAACATGTTTGAATTAGGAGAGGTAAAAAAGTCTTTGAGATAACTGCAAGCAAGTATGCAGAAAATGGAGCCAAAATGATAAAAATATAATGAAAATTCATGAGAAAATTTGACTATAATATGAAATACTAACAAAAATGACAATTATGAAATGAAATGTCTAAATATATTTTGGAAAAATTTGCCCCTAGATTATGGGAGGCTGTTGCACCCTGCTGCTGTCCCTGAATCCCACCACTGAGCGTTAATGAAATTTGTCTGGTTAAAAAAGCAATTGAATTAAATAAAAAAGCAATTAAATTGTGTAAATTGGGTGCTTTTTATTTCTTGCCTAACGAATATTTTAAGAAGAGAAAGCTATGTAATTGTGCACCAGAAAATAATGATTTTTTTATTTCTGTGTTAATTTTTCTTTGTGAACAAATATATTTGTTTATTTTGTAAATAATAAACAATATGCATGCTCCTGGAGTGTTTATATGCTTCTGAAATGCCAATTGTTGCATAGAAAGTATTTTTTCAAACCAACTTTTTGAGTACTTCTGGTGGCTCAGCCAATCGAAATATCGAAGAAGTTTATTAAGCAAAATGTGCCTAAAAATGTCTTAAGAGCTTATTTTCGAAGTTTTGTTGTTTCCTCCCTGGACACCCTGAATACTGTGGTACAACCACTAGTATGCAACATTATAAGCTACAAAATCACAGTTGCATCACTTCCACTACACTTTCTAGATAGTTCAGAATGTGTGTAGTACTGTTTGGTCCAGAATAAGTTCGCTGTAAGAGTATATGCCATTAAGACTGTCCAGGTCTTCACGGTGTTTGCTGAAAGATCTGTTGTAGTACTCACTGATTCCCAGCTAATCTCTATATAAATCTGCCTGTTTAGTCATTTGTTCTTCCTCTTTACCAAAATAAAATAAGAAAACAAAAGAGCTGGTTCCTGAAATCATCAAGACAAATTTTACGAACTTTCTTCCTCTTTACTAAAAAATCCATCCAGCCCACATTTCCACATGTCTTTCCCTACAGATCGTATTAAATAAAAAGATAATCGATTGTTTCACAGTGATCATATTACTCTATTTATGGCATTCCATTTAGATTAATAACAAAAATCATGCCAGATTTTATCTGCCCTTTGTGTATGATTAAAAAATTCTCCAATTAATTGTAAGCTTGATTGTTCTAATAACAATCCAAAAATTATAGGAAACAGGTCCAATTACAAATTCACTTCGAATAAATTTAAAATATACAGACAGACTGATGTAAAAGTTTGTTTGCATTTACACATTGGCATGTAAACACACAAGAAGTTTAAGTACACATAAGTTATTTTTCAGTTTCATGAAAATAAAAGAATGTAAACATTGATTTAAAATCAAACAAAGATAAATTGTGCACAAAGCAACATTTTCAATTTCCACTATGGTAAATTATTTTTATATTAGCTTAATTGTAATGTTTTTAATTTAATTTTCTCATGTTGTAAATGTTTTTTGTAATGAATGTATAAAAATAAGTATCATTAATTTTGAAATACAATTGTTAACTATTTAAATAATGAATTATTTGATGACAAGTAACATACCATATAAGTCATAAATATGGAATATTTATTTTGCATTATTCTTACTGTAGAAAAAAAATTTTGGAGAACAGAAATTTAAATTATTGAAAGTCCTAGTTGAATTGAAAACCAGGTATAATGAGTTCATAAACATTTTACCTTCTACTCAAAAAACAGAGGGGTTTGATGTAGGTTAGCACGAATGTAACAAACAACTCTTCAACTTTCAAATTATGTTTAATTAAAAAATTATGCTTACTTTTTCATTTTGCATAACACTTTCTACTAATCTGTAGCATATGTTGCAAGCAAGGCATCAAACCATTTCAAATAGCGATCCAGTTTCAGGTAATAAAATATTTTCATTTAGGTTTTTAATAATAAAATGTTTTGGTTTCAGTTTGTTTGGATATTGAAATGGTTCCTAACAAATTGTTAACGATTTTATTAAATAATTTTGAAATTCATCAAAATGCTAAAGAAAGTTCTTTAGCATTTTGATGAATTTCAAAGTTTGTAACCGCACCTTTCCAATTCAGGACAAAAACCTCAATTGCTGAAAATATAGAAACAATAATAAAATGCCTACTCTCTGAAAAACTCAGACCTATGTTGTTAATACAGTGAGTCACTTCTTGAAACATGAATTAATGAAGTTCGTGAAATTCATGAAGATTCTTGAATTGGAAAGGAAACCGTTCTAATTGGTCCCAGTAACATATGTAAAGGAAAAATAATATTTTGCTCCTAACTGAAACAGTTTTTAATAACTGGTTTGATGCTTTGGTTGCAAGTGAATGTAAGGTATGAAAGGTTAACTGGAAAATAAATTAATGCCCAGCAGAAATAGTTTAGGATTACTTATTATTAACCACTGCATCATTACATATCTCCAATTGCTATATGATCCAGCACTCAATAATTCCACACAAATTCAAATTCTTTACATTATGTACACAAGCCATTATCTACACAGCATTAACATACATTCGATATGTCCTGCACATAAGTGCTCAAGCAATCACAGAAACTTCTGACAATGCAATAAAGTGAGACCTTTTATATACATTCAATACATTTTTACAAAAATATATATAACTAATTCTCATACAAATAATTTCTTTTAAAAATTATGAAGAACAAACATTGAAGAAAGAGACTGGCCTTTTCTGAGAATATTTAAAAGGTACCACCGTGATTTTGCTTTTTAACTGCAGTAATACCATGTCATTTATTCACAGGGACATGTTTTGTACATCATCAAAGTATTTAGCAGGTAAAAATACCAAAGTTACTTTCATAAATGCCTCTGACTTGGAATGTAATATCTAATCAAAATAATACTATCATAAAAACATATGGAAGACGTGTACCAAATAACATGCCAATATTCTCTTTCTTCACGCAAAGTTGACTACCAAAACAAAAATAAGAAGGAATCATATCTATATACATTAGTTACTCCATTTAAATAATAATAATAATAATAATCATAATAATCATTATTATAATCAATGATAAAAGGTTCGAGCTAATACAGTTTTTAGTACACATTTGGCAAAGGGTTCTACTCAAGCAATCGCACAAGTAATAATGGATTTCTTACATTTTTCTTTTAATGAAATTTATTTAAAATAGTTTTTGTTTACCCAACCATTTTGTCTAGGGAACAGAATTATCATTTGTAGAGAATCTTTACGGAATCAAATAAATAAGAATAATTTAAAAAACAACAAATATGTTTTCAACTGAAAATGGAAAACAATAAATTCCTACTTTAAAACATTAAATGCTTATATAGAAACAAACACATAATTACAATACAAAATGTTACACAAATAGGTACATATTTGACTTTTAAACTTGAAGAGATTCTAATGTTTCTTTCAAAACAGATGAGAGTAATAATCCAGCTGTTGATCAAAATAATTACTGCACTGCTTTTCACACACGAACAGGTAGAAATTCTTTAGATTATATAATAGATGAGCTATTCTATTGATTTTGATATACATGCAGCGAAGGGTTCAAAGAGAGCAAAATATGCTTCATGTATTTTCCACTTTTTTGTTCTGACCAAAAGCTTGAAACACTTCATTCTTCTCTTATTTTCAAATTCAATCACATCAGCAAAGCTCTATGAATAAAATGGTCATACTTACACAAGGAAAATGTATATTTCTGAATAAATGCATTCATAAATTATATAAAAAGGAAAAAAATACAGGAACATCAGTTTTCAAAAAAGGGGATATGCTATCTTCTTTTCAATTACATAGAAGTGATATGAATTAGCTCCAATTGTTTAAATGGATTTCTTTTGTTTTCTCATGGAAAATATACATTTCACCTAATATCTGTAATAAATAAGTAATACTCAACATCGCAAACATTTGATCCAATTTTAATATATATTTTACATTGTTTATAAATATGTACTCATCTTTCTAAAAGTAAAGTGTAACCCTAACATACAATATCTTTGCTATTCAATTAGTGTAGTGTGAACTACATAAAATGAAAAATTTGAATCACATTCAAAAGTATATTTCATATATGAGGTCAGGTCAAACAATTTTGCATAACCACTGACTAAAATAGAATTTCCAGCAATCTTTATAACAATCAAAGTTTACTAATGTTTAACATTATTGCCACTTAGCAACAATAAAAAAATATTATAGTACTTTAGATTAACAAGCTGCTTTTGTGAACCTCCAAAACACTGAAAATGACTATAGCAATAACATTCCAAACACACTCATCACTTTCAATAACGAATGTTCAAGATATTACATACAGGCCAATATATTTACTGTGAGAGTAGAAGAGTGTGAATGGTCTGATCTCTAAAGCAAGATACTATATCAGAGGAATCGCTTTTAGATCTTACCATGGAAAAACAGACACCACTGCTACATTTCTCTTTAAGTACCTTCTACCTGTAGACATCTTGTTTATTTTTCTGCATCGTAAGACGGGCAATTTCAGTACCCAATGTGTCAATATTTTCCTGCAATTCAAAGTTATACAAGAACATTGTAAAGATAAACTAATACATCATCAAAATCCTCGTTTTGTACAAATAAAATTAATTACCTTCAGGGTTATGTTCTTCAATAAAGTGTCTTCAAGAACAGCTTGCAATTTTTTATTTATTTCAAGAGATAGTTCTAAAGTTATGGAACTGTCAGCTACCTTGGAACCATACAGAGATGCCATAATGCCACCATGTTTAACAACTTCCGCCTGAAATCAAGCAACATTTGGAAGGAAAATTAGTGCTGTACAAAACCAGGAAATAAAGTGCTAGTGTCGTGATAATAAATACCCATTACAACATATTTAAGCAAATGCATTTCAATATGAAAGAATAAAGTCCTACCTTGCTCTTTTGTCTTTCTGCTCCAATATATGCAAGCTTGTGGAAAGTGTACCAATTTTAATTACTCAGAAATTATCTTACAAAACTACTCTCACAGAAAGGAAGAATTATAAAAAATTAACACATTTAAGATAAATATAATAAAGTCAAAAAGTTCATTTTTGGCAAATCCCACAAAGAAATGATAATGAAAATCAACATTTCTCTCTCCAAAGGTTTTTACAATATAATTATTGTACCACTTTAAAATTGGTTCAAAGGCCTCCAAAAACTATAATATTTAATCTCTTTTGAAATTTATTTTGATTCTATTAGAATATAATCAAGAGGAAGATGAAATGGTAGGAAAGCAGAGAATGAACGGTTAACATGATAAGTCACTAACTCTGGTAGTGCTGGCTTTCATTCTTTTATAATACAAAAATACAAAACCTTTAACATGTTTCCTTTTGCTTTTAAATTTTTTTTAAAAAAATGGTTGTGTCTTTAAGTGACGCAACTCGTCTCCAAGCCTCGCGGGGCGTTAAGCGCTTTGCACTTCCGGAGTATTCCTCCATTAATTTCAGCGGGAGTTCGGAGAATACTCCATTAACATATCCGTCTCGCAGTCGGTCGTCATGAGAACCGCCAAGTAGCATCTCCGCGTACGCGCCCTAGCGTCACTACGTAGCTGCCAGAATTGGGAAGGAATTAGGATTGGGGAAGAGTTTAAGACATTTCACAGAGGTTGGACTAGCCCCTGTGAAACATGCTAACTCGTTTTGTCGTAATAAATGCCACATGTTATCCACGGGTATTCTACGGGAATCGAACACGGAACCTAAGTGGTGAAAGGCAAGCGACTTCGCCATTATGCCACGAGAGCATTACATGCTTCAAAACATGGTGTCCTGTTTTCAAAAATAGGAATGTTTGTTATGTTTCTGTAACTTTTCATACTTATTTTAGCGATGTTTGTTGACTGAAGTCTTAATAACTCTCATTTTGTTTCAAACATATGTTTAAATTCTTTTTAAAACCAATGTTTAAGTAAAACATAAGGTGAACAGCACCAGCAGTCACTTCATCCTATAAAACAACGGATGGTTAGATCAAGATTTATATCAAGTGACGCTCGTGGTACAGAGCGGAGTCGTCACTCGTCATACACCAAGGAAGTCCGGTTTCGATTCCCGGGCACGCTCATGTAAAATTTGTTCCAACACAACAAATTTGCCAACTTCACAAGGGCAAGTCCAACGTCTGTGAAGTGTCCTAAACCCTACCCGTATCCTTCTGAATTCTGGCTGCTGGGTAGTGACACAGGAGCGTGTAGTAAGAGACGCGTACGCGGCTACCTGGCGGTCCTCTTGACAACTGACTATCGAGACTGGACAAATATAATAAATGTTAATGGAGGATTACTCAACTCAATGTCCGTTTAGAGGCTTGGAGATGCATTGCGTAAGTAAACAAAAAGACATGGTCGTAGAACGGAAACAGGAAATTCTCGCCCACAGGCTGTAGAGGAACAAGAAAGTAAAAATGTCCCCAAATCTTTTGAGGAATACATTAGGGACAAACATCATTACAAAATTAGTTTTTATTTTTTTGAGTATGTTCCACTTCTCAAAAACATTTTAAAAAATGGAAAATCCTGGCAATTCTTTTGTTTTTACTCAAGGGAATAGCTGAACTTCAGAGTGATTGCAAACAGGTTTCATAGACACCATAATAACTAATTCTGAAAACATTTCACAGACAATCAGTCCCTTAATGAGTGGGCATAAGAAAACAATATCAGTGGTGAGGGAAAAAAAGTCTATAACTTCAAATGTGTACTGATTAGCCATCAAAATATGTAATTTCATATTGATGCTGACAAATCATTGCATACACTAATAAATTTAAATGAATAATTAGTATATCTAGACTCATAATTCTGAATACATGCTGATTTTAAGAAACTTTATGTAGATAATTATATTTAAAATTGGATACATTGATTATTTCTATTTTTCAGTACTATTGTTTCAGTGTCTTGCATTTTGTCTGTTTTGTGTATAAAAACTTTGATATGCCAAGTTCCCAAAAAATCAAAAACATTGATTCACAATTACAATCTTCCAGTTAGGAAATATTGCCCATTTTCTTAATCATTTTACCTATCTTAGTCTGAAATAAGATGATTTACACACTTAAAAAATGAGTTTTTAAAGTTTAGTTGTCAGTTTTGTCATTTTCACATTTAATATCTTACAATGAGGGGCCCTGCAGCTGTGTCCATACACCAGTAAGTTGTCCGCAACTGATCTAGACTACAAGAAATGTGGTACTGAGAAGGAAAATTAACATGGATTTGGTTTGATTTGGTGGCTCATTATTTCTCAACAAGCAATCTGTGATAGAGAGAAATAAATAAATTATTTCAAATCCAGTTTCTGCATCCGATTGTAAGAAAGAATATAAAGTAACCAAATGACGATAAGAGCAACTCATTTTCTGGATTATAGTAAATGAAATAGTCAATAAATAAAAGACAAAATAAATAATTACAAAATAATAAATAAGCACCAAATAATAAAAACAATATAAATATAAAATAAAGTAAAACAAATAATTAAACAGCCATAGTTGTTGAATATTTAGAGTCTAACATAAGGAAACTGAAAAGAGAGAACAAAAAGTGATCAGGCCATACAAATTATAACTACCGACAAATGAAACAAAACATTTTTCTTTTAAGCTTTAGTTGACTGGCCAACATTGTGTTCCCTGCCATAAATCTGAAGGCTCTTGTTCTCAAATTAATAGTTTAAGTAAGTCTCCACTAATCTTCTCAGAATAGAGAGTTTTCTCCCCTTTTTTTTTTTGTTTACAATTTACCATGAAATGTATAAAATTTTCAAATGCTATTTTTTTTCACAATTCCTATGGAAGAATGAGCTGTCTCCTGAAATTTTGGCCAGGACTATGAATGACAAATATTAATGAGAAAATTCTTAATGGGTTTATTAGAGGTCTTCACGTTTTCATATTTTAAAAAAGAATGTTTTTTCTATTTTTCTTTTAATTGTACATTTCTTCAATTTCAATATTAATATGTTGAAAGATGACAAAAATCACAAATAAATATAACTGCTTCACCATACAAAACTCCAACAATACTAAATAAATGTATTACCTTATTCTGATCCATAGTTTCTGAAGACAGGGCTCCTTCCTGCTCACGTAAGATATAATTTTGAACAATGCGCTTTTTCTTTTGAAGTTCAGATGTTAATTGATTACTATGTTCTTCCAAGAATTCAATTTTCTCTTGTTGCCGTGCATTTGATCTTTGCAACTGAACAATGCGTTCTATCAGCATCTGGCGGTCAGGCTCAATGGATGTAGAAACCTAAAAGAATGAATATAAAGTATTCAAAGCCTATAATGGTTATAAAAAGAAAAAAATTACAAAACTAGTTTTTTAAGAAAAGCATAACATTAGATGAAGGCATTTTGAAATCTTTCCCAATTCTAATATGTACAGATACATTTTCAGAAAGAATTCAGATCTAATTTGTGGTCCTTGTACGTAGGTTACACATAAAATTTGTATTCTTGATTTAATGACATACAGTTTTCTTCCAAAATCATTGACACTTTGAAAGGTGCCTTCAAAAGGTTTGTTATGGTAAGCTTCTTTCAAGTTCATTAAAGGAGTCTTGTTTAATTGTGCCATCAATACTTGTTGATTTTTTAAGAAGTATTTTTCACATGTCATTTTCACATAAAACTTGAAAACAAAAACAAAAAATTTATTCTAATTATTTTTATTTCATAGGCTACCAATTTTTTTCTGCAAATGAAAGCTTTCAAGAACACGGCTGAAAGAATTTGAGTATCTGCAAGATACTCTGTGCAGATTGGCAGCATCTGTCATCATTATACTGTGACCTCCTCCATGCATTGTATCAACCTTCTTAGGATGCTAATATACACTTGAAAGAGCTCAAAATATGTTGACCAAAATGTTGGCTACACTTCTTCGATCACAGTGTCTCCAGGACACCCAAGACTGAACTTTTATATTTTCTGTTTCACACACTTTTGCACAATCAAATCAAATCCATTGTAACGTCTATTCCCAGCTTCCGATTGCAAATAAATTAGTACAATTTAGATCACTAATGAACAATTTAGTAGCTCATATGCCCAAGTGAAGGCTCCAAGCTCCTTTGGGCAGCTACATAGCCCACAAGTTGTCCTTGTCTCAAAGGAAAGTTCAACAGAAATAAAAATAGGAAAGCATTACAAGTCATGATAACAAATTAGTTCTCAAATTTTCTGATTTAGACATCTTCAATAATATCAAACTCTACATTTAAAATTTGTATGAACTTGAGATATTGACATTACTAATTTTCAATGTGAGCAAAGATTAAAAGAAATCTATGCAGCCACAGGCCATGTGAGAAGTGCCATTGATTTTGTTAGATATCCAGGAACTCGGGAAAAATCCTTAATTATCTTTATTACTAATTTCCAATGCACATAGACATTGAATGAAAACAATGCATCTTCTGTCTTTTTCAGAGGCAACTATGGTTACATTTTTTGTTACATACCCAGAAACTCAGAAAAAGTGCTAAGACATCTACTTATATCCAATGCACAAAGAAACTGAAAGAAGACTACAGTCTCTGACCATGTAAGAGGTGACTAGGGTTTCATTAGATTTACAAAAATTTAGGAAAAATACAAAAAGAATAAAACAGTTTTGGTTTTGATTGAAAAATTGCGAATATTTCGTTGTGATATTCTGCCTATTCTCATCCAGTGTGAACCAACGGAATGCTCATACTTGGGTATCACTGCTAATGACAGTTGAAAATCAACAGCAAAGCTCTAAGGCAGAAGCTAGTAGCCATTAAATATTTACTATTCACATTTTACATTATGGAACAACAATTTTTTTGGTATTTTCATTGTGTAAAGAACTGTCGTACTGTGTATTTGTGTTTACCATACTATAATATGGTGGTATTATATTAAGGCTGTGTTTGTGAAAAATTGATACTTGTTAAACATTTAATTTATTGAAGTAGGGAATATTTATTGTTTCGAGAGTATTTTATTTGTTGTTCATAAGCAGGATGCAGGCTACTTTTTGGAAAAACAATTTGTTTGGTTTTTTCAGCAATGTTTTTGTGGCGGTAGGCTACTAGTACGATGCATAAATCTCAGCAACGTGAATAACTCAGATGATAAAAAGTATTTTATGTTTAATAAACAAAATGTTAAAAATGGACATTTAGAATGACATTAACGCACAGAAACACTTGTTAAAAGATGATGTGATATACCTGGAAGCTGTTACTATGTTGGTCTGAAGCAGAATTTACTTCAGATATTTTGTGGCCATTTGTATTGTTATGATTGCCGTCAGCCAAAGTATTAAGTGATGAACTGGAGCTTGTTCTGGAAGCTTGATTCAGAGAATTACTACTACTTGATGTTTCATTTGAAGCCTCTTTCTTTCGATATTGTTGCAGTTCACGTGTAAGCTCCTTAACAAAAAATATTAACATTGGACACATTGATATGTATTCTTTATCAGAACAATGACTTACTCAAAAAATGAATAGAATAAGAAATGAACAAGAATAATGATCATTAATTTATCCAGAGTAAGACTTTCTACCTTGATAAATCCTAGTTGTGGATCACAAATACATATACATTGTAATGTAATAGTTTTAAAAGAGTAAAAACAAAAGTCACTTGTGAGAGAGGAAACAACTCATTTCGGGTTCCGAAGACAAATCTAATAAACATTAAATGTCATTCCTAAAAATATTGTCAGTTAAAAGGAGTGGTCATTTGCAGACAACAATAATGTAACATGTAAGCTTACCTTTATTCTTGTTGCATCCTTTCGACGTATCACTTCAATTTCTCCTTGCAGGTCTTCCACTTGTCTGGCCAAATTTTCAGCGTGATTGGTTCGCTCAGCCAAATGTCGAGCCAAAAGTGAGCTTTCTTCCAATCGTTGTTGCTGCTCTTTCTGCAATTCCTCTTTTAGAAATACTACTTCTGCTTCTAACTCATTTTGCCGACGTTGCAATGGACCTTGTTCATATTCTAATTGCTGTGCCTGCAAGTCAAGATATGTCAATTTACTTTCATATACTATCAAATCATTAGAACATTCTTCTTGAGAAATAACCTCAAAAAATACAATACATTTTGTGTCCTTGAAAGAATAATACTGTGAAAATTATTTAATGAACATATAATACACGAGTGTAACAACAATCACATTTTTTTCCCACCAAAAAACAAAAAAATACTCACATATTTTCAAGAAACATTTTATTAAAATTTTTTATTAACTGAAAACAGCAAAGTGTGAGCGAAGTTATATTAAGAGACTTAAATGAATTCTTTATATCACTCCTTTCTAACACGAAAGGAAAGTTAGTTTAAAAATGTATCTTCACAATTATCAAAACATATTTCAATACAATAATAATAGTTTTGCTAAAATTTACCTTTGCTTCAGTAGCCGAGAATTCCGATTGCAAGCGAACATTCTTTTCTGTTAATTTTTGAGTAAAATCTAAAAGCTCAGCCTCCCTTTCACGGCACATAGCCATTTCTTGTAGAAGTTCTTCATTGCTATTTCGCAGTCGTTCAACTTCTGCTTGGCTAGCCACAACCTTTTCTTGTCCACTAATTTTACACAAAATATAACAATAAGAATAATTTCATTTTCAAGGAAAACAAAATACTGTACAAGGTCAAATTACATACTGCTGTAATTGCATTTTCAGAGCTTCCATTTCTGTAACTTGGTTTTGTAAATCAACAATATCCTGGTGCTGTTTGTCTGTCGATCTTTTGTACTTGGAAACATTCTGTTCATATTCCAGTCTTTCTTTCTCTAAATTCTGGACCTGAATAAGATAATAAACAAAGATAAACAGTGACTCACAGGGTCATGGGCCTCCAGTCTACCTCTCTGAAACCAATACCACATATTCACATAGCTTTCAAATACTACTTTTACTAATATTCAATAGAAACAAGTAATTCAATATCTCAATTAAATTCATTATAAATAACTATAAAATAATAACATTAAAGAGTCAGCCACTGTTAATATGATATTGCAGAAAAATGGAAGTAATCTGATAAACTTCAGGAATTATTACTTGGGTACCTACAAAATTAATCACAAGCAAATGATACGAACTATATTCTATTGTTATTGATCACATAACAATAGAAAATACTAATGAGAAAAAATCCAAATTGTTACAATACTAAGTAGAAAAAATCCAAAACAGAATCAGCCTTTTATCTTATTTTTTTAAAGTTAAAAACTTGTTTACAGTGATTAGAAACTTTTGCTGTTACTTTGCTATATTTGAAAATAGGATAATTTTGAAAAGAACTTAATACTTTACTTAAAGAGGTTAATAATAATTTAATACTGGATTCAGGAAGAATTCATCTACCTTTCTGCATTAAAATATTGCAAAGATATTGATCATGCCATAACAAATATTGCCTCAAGTTGGTGGGGCTAACATGACATGTGCATGGGGGCTATTTTTATTCACTAGAAATTAACATTCTGCCAATAAGAAAGTAATATTTTTTTAAATATTTTACTCTTTTAACATTACATCATATATGTGGGAATCTATAAAGCAACTACTTGTAACTTATTTATGTTTTGTACATTAAGTTTTCTAAGAAATAAAAAGGCATAAAAATTGTCTGAAACGTTTCATCTTTAATGTTTATCTCAGATTACAGAAAAAATATAAGAACGAGAAAGTCAACGTACAGCTTCTGATTTTTCATTGGAATCACAAGGAGCCAGGCTTGCAATGGAAATTGACACTCTCCCCCAACTCCAGACATTCAGCTTCCCAGTTTCCTTCCCGCTACTATCTCTCCTTGCACTTTGGGGATATTACTATTAGAGAGAGAGAACGAAAGAAGGAAAAGAGAGAGGGGGGAGGGAGAGAGGAAAGAGAGAGAGAAAGAAAAAGAAAAGAAAAAAGAGCTCAAGAAAATAACAGAGTAGGTCAGACCCATAAGCAGCAATCATTACTAGTGAAGAATAGATTGAAATTAAAAGAAAGAAGAAACTAGCTGTCAAAAGAAAAGACAAAGAACGCAAAAAGAGATGAAGAAAAGAAGCAAGCAAAAGGAAGAGAAAAAAGAAATCTCAAAAGGGAGTTAGGCAAAGGAAAATTGTTCCATTACATAATGGTGATTTGGACAGTGGAGATATTATACCCTTAGAAGAAAGCAATGATGATACTGACATAGAAGATTAGTTAAGAGAAGTTGAGAGGGAAGAATAGACAGTCATAAAATTGTATGTGCTGATTGGAACCCAGAACACCGTGAAACCTGCAAACATGTTGAACGTCAAGAATTTGGTTGTAACAGAATTTCATACAAAGACGATTTTGCACTACGTTTGTCACATCACAAATATTGAAGATAGTAAACGGCTGGCAAAATTTATAAGGTTCAAAGACAATCATGAAAACCTTTTTTTCCTTGAAAGGAGCCAGAAGATGTTTCACTTGAAAGAAAACATGTTATGGAATATAGTAATGGAATCTAAACTTGGTAATGGAATCTAAAGCCATCTTTTTGAATTTTCACAATGAAAAGAAACAATGCCTTCAGACACAGCAAAAGACAAAAAAATGAAAAAAATACTTTTGAGACATACACCCTAGGTCCACTTCTTGCTTCCACATCAAAACCCATTGAGATATCAAACTGTAATATTTTAGCCTCAGAAGTGTATCAAATAGCCTTATCAGATGGGGCTACTTTGATACATATTCAGTATTTTCTTCATGTGTTTGCTTTAAAACTATAGAAAATATAATGAAATGTTTGCACTTCATTATTCGTATTACATTTCCCCCAATTGACCCAACCAATTAAATTCATACATGTAAATTCTTTATAAGAAATCATCAGGTTGGCTGGTCACTGAACTCCCCCTAGAGAAATCTTGATTGCACCACAGACAAGATGTCAAATTCTAAATATAACCTAAACCTGATGGGATGTAAGAAATGGAAAAAAATGATTTTCCTTCAATTTACCTTCACAGAAAGAATATTGTTTTCTTCTATAATCACATGATTCTTTTTTTTCAAATTGTCTACTTCCTGCAGAAGTTGTTTATAAGTTTCCTCCTTTCCTTCTCTTTCATGACGCTCCATTATCAATTTAGCTTGCTGTTCTTTCAACTGTAATGCTGCAAATTCAAGAAAAATCAATTATATCGTATATTAAATATTATCCATTACTGATATTTCACTCACAACATTACAAAACTACAATAATAGCACTGTACCTAAAGTGTAAGCTTTGTTGTCCTCTGATTCCTGGAAGGCTCGCATTGTCTCTTGACAATCATGACGAACTTGTTCAGTTTCTTCACGACATTCTTGCAATTTCTGAACTAGTTTCTCTACTTTTCGTTGGGTTTCCTAAATCGTGAATGAAGTAAATAAATTAACCGTAAAAATATGCTCTTACGTTTGATATTTTGCCACATAATAAATATTTCTCTGTAAATAATACCTATTCACATTCAAATAAAATTCTCTAACGTGACCCAAAATCAAAATATAATACAAACGTCAAAAATGTATTTAATATATTTAATATATTAAATGTATATAATATCTATGAAAACTAAACACTTTTAGTTTTCTTAGCAATTTTAAGACAATTGTAGGACAGGAGAACTTGGCCCCTCAGACAAACATAAAGAACAAAAAAATGTTATTCATTTCAGTTGCATTGAGGTTTTACACAATCTTTAAATGTTTATTCATCACCACCTTCTCGACATACATAAGGTTGTGGGTCTGTATGATATTTTAAAGCAGTTAAATATTTTATAATCAGTAGATCTTCCATTATGCACAAAATTTAATTGCCTGGTAATCTAAAAATCAAGGGGCTGCTTTACAATAAAAATGACTAAAATAATGAATGGAGATTTTGAGGTATCTGCAAATGCACAATTTTGAGCTCATTTTCACACAAAACCTATGTTTCTAAGAAACTTCACCAGAAAACATATGATGCACTTTTATTCACAAATGCAATTATGTATAAAAAGACACACTTAATGAAAATATCAATGACAAGAGATGTATACAAAAATTACATTTGTATAATTATAACTTAACAAAAAATACATTCGTGCAATAAAAAAATATAGAAATGGTGTTTACATAATATTAATTATTGGATTTATCACTATTTGCACACAAAGATTAGAGAACAATTTGGAGCCGTTTTTGAGAATATCTTGTAATTAAAATGGCCCAGATTTCTTTAAAAATTGTGCAAAATCCTCCGATGGTTTTAAAAAGTGTACATTAATGAAAGAACTAATTCTGAAAAACATCATTTTAATATATAGAATCCCTACGATCTGAAGTTCGGCACTCATGGCATAGACTGAAGTCACTTGCATTTCACGAGAGAGGTCCGATTACGATTCCCAAATAATATCATGTGAATATATTATAGAAATTTTATCAAAATTTGATCCAACAAAATGAGTTTGCCTGCTTCACAGGGACTAGTTCAACCCTTCTGAAGAGTCCTAAACCCTACCCGTCCTAATTCCTTCCTCCTGATTAGTGATGCAGGAGCGTGTGCAGTAAAAGGCAGAGATGCTGCCTGGTGATCCTCTTGACGACTGACTGACGATACATATAATGAATGTTACTGGAGGATTACTCCCAAAGCACTCAGTGCTTGAGAAGGAGCTTAGAGACATGTTGCATTGATAAATAGACTAAAGATTAAGACATAAATTAAAAAGTCTCCAAAACTGCCTGTAGATGAAAGCAAAGGCTTTTACAGCCAGAGTTAGTAACAACTTGGCTGACTGGGAGACACTGAGTTCTACGCACAGGAGTCAATGTTTCGGCTACCATTCTGCGACCTTCTGAATTTTCACCCTGAGGAAGGTCACAGAATGGTGGAGGAAGCAAGAGGGTGTAGATGTACTTTTGAAATGAGTGGGAAAACTGTCAAGATTGGCCATAACCTACTTTGAATATAATCTTAATGTTTTCATAATTTTACATTAATTAGAGTTCAATGTTTTGGAGCCATTTTCTAAGTACACCTTCCTCTCCCATGATATGCTGGATAGCGCCAATTCTACAGGGGTATGTCTATTTCTTTTTGAGATATTTGGCGTAGTTCTTTCAATCATCACTGCAAATGATAAAAAACTACCAAAAAAAATTGTCTTTTAAAATATTTACATTTAGCATTAATACCCATTTCAATAGTACCATAATGAAAGATCTATATGACAATATTGAACAAATATTAGAAAGATTTAAAATGTGAGATACCACTAAGCAATTTAAAAATTGATCTTTTCCTATGATCAAAAAAATTTGAATAACAAGTAATGAATAATTTTTATTTTATTGATTAATTTTTTTTTACCTTATGTGTCTCTGTTTCTGTCTTCAGTTTATTCTGTACCCATTTTAATTTAATTTCAAGAGAATTCAAATCATCTTTCATTTTTTCATTCTCCTTTTGCACAGATGTAAGCTCATGACACTAAAATATCAAAATCATATAAATTTGCATTAATAAGTCAATAGGTCTGTAAGAGGAAAAGGAAAAAAATACAAGGAAGAGCTAACCTTGTTATCTAACATTTGACATATTCTCGCCTTTTCTCCTGCAGCACTTTTCATTTTACCCACCAGAATTTCTCTTTCTTTGACAGATTCTTTTAATTTCTTTTCTAAGCCCTCTTTTGCTTTTTGAAGATCCATAACTTTTTTTTCACTAACTACATAGCTCATTACCATTGAATCCTTGTCAGCATTTACAGAATCATAATCTTTAGTCAACTGTAAAAGAATGAGTATTATCAATTGTTTTAATATACCTCAGAACATACAGGATATCATAAAATTTCAAACATTCACTTTGCAGAAGAAACAGTGATATGAATTCAACTAATACTTAATACTCATTTCAAATGTTATTAAAAAATACACACATACCTTTTGCAGTTTTCCTTCCAGATCTTTTTTCATTTGATTGTAGCTTTTCGTAGCAATTTCTGCTTGTTGTCGACTTTCAAGAGTAATTTTTTGTATCTCATTCTGCTGTTGTGCTATAGTTTTTTCCAGAGTTTCAAGCTGGACTACATAAATTTCATGGGATCTATCTGCTTCTAACCGCTGATTCTCACATTCAAGCCTTAATTTAATAACATGAAAATTAATCAAAAAGAAATAGAAACTAACAAGAGAAGATGAGAAGAGAAAAAATGTTCATTTTCAATGAAACAATCGGCAACAACATTTCAATGATGTGAACAATCCATGTCATTGCGCATATGTCTTGTTCACATATTTTGAACTACCGAAAAAGCAAGACTTTCATTTAAATTGCAAAATTGTTCAACTTGAATTTGATATTCTTCGCACACAGTTTTAAATAATACCTATATTTTTAACATTTTACATTTTAAGGAAATTCATAACTAACAGGTGAAAAATAAAATGATATTATTTCATTCTACTTGGAAAATTATGAATAATTAAGAAAAATAACGATTACAAGAGCAGTTATTTCAGAAAGATATAGGCAAAAAAACTACATTACCTGGTTATTTCATTCTGAAGTTCTTTCACTTGTTCTTTAAAGTGTGTTATTTCTTGAATTAGAGTTTTATAAGCAGGATGGTGTAATATTGAATCAGAAAAACCATTTGGAGTTGTTCGAGAATGCAAATTTTCTAATTCTGGACTTGTGTTCTCCCGTAATGCTGACGAATCCATCTTCAGTACTGAACCAGAATTGGATTGTGAACCAAGAGTTACATTATCATCTTGGCTGATAAGGGCTTTGGCAAACAATGTATTGTTTTCTTGTTGTGGATTTCCACTTTCCTCCTCCATACTGTCTTCAAGAAGATCATCTTTGTCCCTTTCTTGCTCCTTTTTCTTTGCATTATATGTTTCTGCTTCAGTGTCTGTGAGAGATAAATTAGAGATTTCTGATACATTGCTATTGCTGCTACATTCAGATTTGCAGTCATCATAAGTATCAACGCATCTTTTAATGTCTGGGCTATTCTCAGCTGCTATTTCATGACAAGAACTTGCACTGGCAGCATCTTCCAACACAGTGGGTGCATCAGATTGAGAAAAGACACCCTCTGAATCAGATGCTGACATTTTCTTTTAAAATTATTCATTCGCTTAATATATGTTATGTTTCATTACATGGCACTATTCTCATTCAAATAATATACATCTAAACAACACAAACACTTGAACATATTGTACTAACACTCCTAAACAAAGGCCTATCAAATAATTTCTGATGATCGTTCACAACTACTTTAAGCATAATGACTGCTTTCAGACGTTGCATACACAAAAATATCCATGCACAAATAACGTACGTAAACAATAAGCCAAGAATTCAAATGACATTTGCCATAACCTCACGTAACGGTCCCAGGCACTGTTCACCCAAATCGTAAGTTTGTGTTACGAAAATTTAATCTTGAAATGTAAGAAAAATATAAGGCTATTATAATGTTACATCTTAGCTACAAGCAATTATTACTAAAACGCAGATGACGTTCATCTGACAAAACAAAACGCCATATTGTTTTCGAGGTTTTGGAACTCTCCAGCAGCTTTCAGCCATTCTCGGCAACATTGATCCTTCAGATCAACCCCGAGGTTCCAGTTGTACCACATCATCGACATTTTATAATGAATGGTTCATGTTGATGTCGCACATGCTGGGTTTATACTTCATAGTGATATTGCGATAATTTTTACTCTGTAGGAGTGTGTAAAAAAATCTATAGAATGTGAGTTAATTTAATAATTTCGGTGAGACATTAGCTCGGAGAGACTTTCGATTATGATTATAATGTGGAAAATCGTTCAGTTGCTCCCAACCTTAAATGGCAATATTTTATTTGTTGGATTAATTTTACTAAGCCACTTCTTCTTCCCGATTGTTACGGTCGTAGGTATGTTTCTGTATTGTTCTTCAGAAATTGTGTTGGTGCTCAATTTCTTTGTGTTGTTGCTCAAACATATTAATTATAAATTAAATAATACTTGTTTGTATCTCAGTTACTACAGTGCATACTTACACAATCACAGACAGTGTGGAATTCATGGACTCAGATATTTATTTTGAAATAATTGAACCAGAAGAATTAAGTTACACTTATAAAATAAGACCTGCCAAAGATTTTGGGATACCACTGGTAAGGTGCATTTTACATTGTAACATAAAGCAGAACTTTATTGCACAAGTGATATTATGTTCTTATTATTTTGTTGTCAGAATGAGTCATTTGCGGGAGTAGAAATACCACTAGTACCTGTTGACCCACCATGTGGATGTGGATGGCCACGGAATGCTGAAGATTTAGAAGGAAGTGTGGCGTTAGTAGAGAGAGGGTATGTGAAATGGCTATGTAACTCCAAAGAATAGTGTTCATTGTATGTGTGTTACAGAAACGTGGCTTATATTTCCCTGAATATTATACCCTCGTTTGTTTGGGAAAATGGATAATTGGGGATGGGTTCTGAGTTATGGGAAAATGTGACTGTTTGTGATTAATATCATTATTGTTCTTTGATTTTTCTGTAGAGAATGCTCTTTCCTAAGTAAAACTGTTCGAGCTGAAGAGGTGGGAGCGAGAGCCGTAATAGTTGCAGATCATGATGAAAATGCAGATGAATATTATATTGAAATGATAGATGATAAAACATATCGAGATGTTCATATACCTGCTGGATTTTTATTGGGAAAGAATGGGTATGTTACTCTTGCGTAAATTTTGTGCATGAAAGAAATTGCATACCTATTTACTTTTCCTGATACCATACCAATCTGTATTATGATGTTGAAGTTTATTCTTGTTGTTTTTTTCTAGGCACATGATACGGAAAACTTTAAAAAGATTGAAAATGAAATTTGCTATTATCAACATACCTGTGAATTTAACTTATGTACCAATCCATAAAATGAACCAACCTCCATGGTTGGGTTGGTAGCTAAATAGGATCAACAAATGTAACGCAAATAAATGCTAGTCACTTTGAAGAACTAGTAAATCATGTCAGTACATTGAAACTAGGAATGCTCAACCTAAGTAATGCTGCAATTGATTTAAAAGTTACTTGAAAAATATTAGTAGAAGAGATGTCATTCCTTTGGGCAGAAGTAGCTTCTGTTATTTAATGAGTTTAAAGAATGAGAAAACCAACTTATTACAAAATACTTTATTTTTGAATGAAAATAAAATTGTCCTTTTCTTTTATTCTTCTAATATTTGTAAAGCTAAGAGACATATTGACAAGTGAGAAACAGAAGAAAGTGCCTGCAAAAAGTATTAGACTGTAGTGGATTAAAGTTACAATATTAACATCTTTTCTCAATTCAAAAAGCCTTAAAAATGAAGGCTGTCTGTCATAGCCTCTGCAAGTTACAAACTTTTCAATTGAGTTTTGTTAGGTTGAGCATCTCCGTTAAAGACAAATGTACAAGAAAAGGCTGCCTGCTTATGATTACTTTTGTTTCTCAATACAATTTTGTTTGTGTATTTCATAATTAATCATGTGTTCTGACAATTTTTTACCCATCTCAGTAAGAGAAAGTAGAAAATATGATATTATTAAAGTGTGTATGGAAATTCAGACAGATGAAAAGACCTTGTATATGTAAAGTTAGTTACGGCAGTCTCAGATAATAACAGCACATAGTGTTGGTGAATTTTTATGTTCCTGATGTTTTGTAATTTTTTGTTTAATACTGGTATGTTTTGTTATATTTTTAATTTTGGGGGTTTATAATTATATTTTCAAAATACCATTTTGTGTTTGTCGGGCATTATCTTTATTCTGAATAAAGGTTGAAGTGTGTTAATAGAAAATGCCTTTTACATTCTCATAACTTAACTATGTTCATGTTTTGATTTCCTAACTCGAGGGCCAAGGGCACTTATCCTGAGAATAGTTTTACCTTTTTGACCACCTACTGTCAAGTCTATCTCATGCTCCGAGTAAGAAATTTCAACCTTAAGGAAGAGCTTAATTTATTGGTGAATGGATTGTTTGAAGTAGAATCTGTTGTGGTACAGGTCAAAGTATCTTTCTTATTTGTTTGTTTTGGAGGTCTTTCATATTATATTACCAGATCTGTGCAGAGTATACTGCAAGTACCTCGACTTTCCCCTGGTATTTGCTCAGAGGTTGCAGAACAAAAGTTTACAAAATGTTCTGAAGAACCTTTCTTTTTAATGAGTTATGTAACTTATAGTAGAGTTGTATATTTACACATGTTTTGTACTTTATTCTTGACATTGTAATACAAATGTAAGGGCCTTGAAAGCAAAGCGAGAAATGTCTGCATGTGGGCTTTGACTCAGTTGATTCAGAGTTTGGCAGTGTTTCAATGATGCTGTGTTGGATGCATTTCCTTCAACATTGCCAGGCACACCTGAGTCATCAAATTGGCTATTATGACATGATTTTTCTGTCACCTAAAAACTGTAGAACCATTATTCCAATACTTGATCAAATTTTAAATTGATGAAGTACATTTTCATTTCGAAATTGTTTTCTTTCTCAACAATTAATCCAAACACAGAATTAATTTAGACTCCTATTTTTCCTGTATTTTGAAAATTTCAAATTAAAGAAGAAGGTGTAATGTTGGCCAATCCTATAATGGCAATTTTTTAGATTAAAATGCAAACATTTATCCTTTTTAAAATAAAATTTACAATAAGACTGTTTTTCACGATTTATTTATTATTACACATTAAGACCACTACCTACAATAGATCCAATTGGTGTTCTCTAATGTGGTAATTACAGGGACAATCCCTAAACATAAAAACAATTGGTGCTATTACAGCACGTTTTTGTATTATTGGCATTATTAATATTATTTTACAATTATGATTAGGTATTATTGTTATTTATTATTGCGATATTGATTCATTTTTTTATTTTGAACAGATTTAATTTATAAAACAATTTTTTGCTCTAGGACAATTTTTCGCTTTTACAATTTTTAGACTTCAATGAAAATCGGATGTATCCCATTTTGAAAATTGTATTTTCCTCTATTGGGGCAATAAAGTTAGACGAATCTGGAGACATATTTGAGAAATGTCCTGTAATGTACCCCCATGCAATTAAAATATCAGCTTCAATTCCAAAGAGCCGCAACGTCAACCTGGTTCATCCAATTTTGAAGAAAATATTAGGAATGGGATCTGTTTAGGCGCTAGTGTTGTTCATGGATGGGCAGATATGTTTTAAAAAAAAATCACCCTACTTTTCATATATCAAGTACCCCCACAACGTGTATTTCCGTCCAAATCTCGACATCGATTTGTTTTTGCAGCATTACCTGCTATTTTTTTATGTATACGGGAAGGTAAAACTTCAAGAAAAATTAAGAATATTTTTCCTCTGCAGTCATACAACGTTGGCCCATTTTCATCTTACACACCTCTTACTTCCGACCCTCGCCTGAGCAATTATGATGCCCGAAAATCTATAGATGCGTCACTATCGGAAAGAAATATTCGAGTCTTCATTCTCACCGTCCAGTCAAATCGCCGCGACGCAAGCACACAGTGGCCGTGGCTGCAAGAACCGATAATTCGTGCAGCTACGCCTATAATTGAAGTTCTCTCTATTTTTCAATTATGTTTGTAAACTATGCACTTTGTATTACTACGCATTCAACTTTTTACTATTAGATTTGCCGCTGAGTGAAAACATAACTTGCCTAACGTAACAAAACAAAACATCCAGCTGGCGCTGTATGTGAAATCAGAAATGCCGTTCACATAAGTGTTTTGTGTGTGTGTGTATTAAAAAATATCGAAATAATAGGGAACTTCAAAAGTGTTTTTCACATGTTATGCTTAATTTTCGTTTAATGGGACTATAATATCGTAAACTGCTTATGTGTACTACTGAGAATCTATGATGCATCGCATAAGTACTTTCATGTAGAAGGAAAGCACGTTTTATGCAATTAATTCTGGAAAAAATAAATATTACACATTACTGTTAGTGAAACAGTTATCCTTGATCATCACTAAAGGATCCAAGGTTAGAGGGAAAAAAATTTAAATACAAGCGGGAAAAAAAGCGAGTCTCACGCATTTATCATACGATTTATAAGGTAATAATTTCAGCTCCATGACTGCCCGATTAGTACAAACACTTTTAAACGCATTCCAAGCTGATTTTTAACAATCGCTCAAGAATTCTTCAAAATTGGGATCCTTATGTAACTTATAGATCTGACGTCCAATAAAAACCCTTTCTTTTACTTTCGTATCACTCAATGCATGAAATTTCATTCGTAAATATTGCAAGCCTTCACCTCCTTTGTCATTACCTTTACGAAGTTTTTCATGAATCCTAATTTTATGCGCAGCGAAGTTATTAACATACTTTTTTGTTATTTACGTCAGTAAACCCGCGCGTAACTCCTTAGCAACCAACCATGTGATCAACGCTTTAAGAGCGCGTCCATAGCAACGACCGCCAAAATGCTCGAGAGAATATTAAAAATATTTTAGCGGACTCTCGGGTTTAGATTTTATCAGTACTCATAAATCTTTGGATAAATATGTCCCTTTATTCTCCCCCAACCCATTGTCCTTTTTGTCCCATTTCATCCCTTTTGTCTCCATGTCCCATTAGTCCTACTTGCCCCTTGTCCCATTGTGTGCCGTCCGCATTGTCGCGTTTCGTTCCCTTGTCCCACTTAGTACCTTTGTCTTGTTTGTACCATTTTTCCACTTGTCCCTCGTTACCTTTTGTCCCCTTGTATCATTTTGTCTGATTGACCCATTTTGTTTCATTTGTCTCATCCCCTTTGTCTAATTTGTCCCCCTTTAGCCATTTTGTCACTTTCTGAGCCTTTTTCAATTTTGTCTCCAGGTCTAAAAGCGAAGATTTTGACTCCAGCTCACAGACCTCGTCCCTCTGCAATTCCCGCTCTAACTATCACATATTCCGCAAATGTGATTCTTTCTTTATGCCAATGGCATAGTTGTCCTAGCGACAGAAATAAAACTTCGATTACTAACTTAAGATACTTCAAAAGCAGAATGAATTTGACAGTGAAATGGGCGGAACAAACCCGACTTTCAAAGCGGAAGAGTGTCAGGCAGTTACATTAGCCGTAAACACAAACAGATGATACGACGCTATCCACGCCGTTCAAACAAACAACAGATCTGTTCAAAATATTACTCACAACAAAGTCTTTAGAAATACTGATTTTATGATGAAACAGCAGACACCTAGAGAACTGAAAATAAGTATTAACCAGCCACATTCCTTCTTACAACAATACTTTTTTGATTGAACATTAGATAGGACTATTGATTACCTGCAAATTGCTTCTGTATGCGAATGTGCTGGTGTTTTGTGTATGTCAACACTCATTTTGTGACGTTGAGACGTGTCTTTTAAATAGTGATACATTCACTTTGCATGTTGTGATACATAAGTCAAATGTTTGATAACGTGAGGACTTATTGTAATTACGTAATATTAAAGGATTATATGCTAACAGTGCGAAGGAGGAAGGAACTTTCCTCTCGTAAAGTTACAGTTGAAAAAACTCTTCGCGAAGAAGGTATTATGTACACACACAGGCATATTGCTAAGAGACTCGCAATAAGTCAAAAACCCGTGAGTAGTCAGTAACGCAATGAGAGAAAACGAAATATATCAACAAAAGAGAATAGGAAAATAATGGAGAAAACCAACGCTACATCCTCGAGGCTTCAGAAAACTAAAAGTTCAGCACTAGAGAACAGAAAAGATATTTTTTAAAGAAAATTGTTGAATATGGAGTACGTGGAAAGGGCCCCAGGAAGTGTTAGAGAAGTGGAAGTGGATGAATGCCCGTGGAATACCCCAGGAAGTGTGAGAAGAATTATCTGTGGAAAGGACATAGAAGGATATCTGAAAGATTCATGAAGGATAAGCTATAAAAAAGAACATTTCAACCAACCATCACTTGATTGAGGAAATCAAGTCATCATTGCACACTAGGATTGGTTTGGATTTCAAGTGAATGAAACTTGTGGAAAGCATGCCACGATTGAACTATTCGATAAAAAAAAAATTAAAAATTCCACACTAAATACTATTTTTTGTGACTATTTTTGAAAAACAAATTCGTTCATACTTTGTTATATTACACCTATTTTATTCAAATCAATGTTTTATTGGTTGAATTTTAGAAATTTACGCTTGAATCATTGCAAATGTAAGACAACTCTTTATAATTAATTTGGTGTAGGTACATACACAGCCTCGGTATATTGTTAATTAAATAAAATTCCTCGGAAATTGAATACTGAATCTAATAATTTGAACAGATCTTTTCACTAGGCGCTCAAAAACTGGGCATCCTACCTGAACTTTCCTCTTGATCGCAGAGTGCGTTGATACATACATGGCAGAAGAATGCGATTGAAACTTCAGCAAAGATTGCAATTACTTCATCTATTGGGGGAACCTTCACATCTCTTGCATCTTAGTCTCGTACTCGATAAAACGTGCTGCCGTCCTACGGTCCTAAGCAGCGGCGACATGGAGGACCACAGTGAGGAAGTACGAATACAAGGATACACTTGAGCACGAGCACAACAGGGAGCGCTCTCCGATTAGGAAACGGTCGAAAGAACTCAGAAAGGAACTCGCCATCGATTCTCACACTCATTTCCTGAGACGCTTATCTTCCAATGACGCTTATCAAGTCTTTCAAACCCGGAAAGCTCCAGCGACGTTAAAATATTTTTCCGTTATTTCCGTACAACATGATCCACAACCCAAGCTCTCCCTTGTCTATTGCAATTCCATTGATCATTGCGTTTTCACATAAATTAAACTTAGAGACATTGTCACTAACTTGTCAACAATCAAGTGATACTCGCAATCAGGATGAGAAATTTTAGCCTTTTCGATTCAATTATCACGCGGAACAAACATTGTTTGGTACCTGTTACAAAATTATAAAATGCGCCGAGATAAGCTTTCAGATTTTCAGGTTTCTCGCCACGCGTAGTAGTTGATTTGATTCATAGCTAAAAAAAACACAGTAAAAACTGTAAGTGACTTATGAGGGAAAAGTAACATATGTGCACGTTTTCGTAGTTGTTGAGAATATTTGGAAATTTATTCTCGAGATTCGGTAAAATGAAAATATTTCTGTCACGTTGCAATCTCTAGTTTTGGCTGAAAACAGTTCGTAATCCTAGAACGAAAGTTTGTTGTTGCATTGCATTATGAAACACCATAAAATTGTTCTCTATTAGGAAGAGGCTTTTGTCCGCACTTTGACACAAGACCTTCCACGCAATGTATACGCAAAATCCAGCCTGATATATGGGTGGCCGGTCAAATCACATTACCCTCTCGATAGTCCACGCAAATAAGATTCTTGGTACGAACAAATTCTAATTGCGATTACACTTCGTAATCTCGTTTTGGCGTAATTCTCCGATCGAAATTCATGTTTCCGATCGAAAAAAAGTTTCAAAACATTTTTGGCGAATATCTCTCTTCCTACGTTGTTAAAAGCTTTTATAAATATTAACTTTATTGAACATAAAATTGTCCACAAAATATATTATTTTTATGATTTGAAAGGTTACAATTTCCATGATTCTGCGTGAATGGGGAACATCGATTCATTGAATAACGTCCTACTAGATTCAGAGCGAGTCGTTTCATTTACTTTAGAATGTGAAAAGTCTTCTGAAAGTAACATTTTTTAAAGTCTTTTTTCGTATTCAATAAATATATTTCCTTAAAATGTTGAGAGAATACTCACCGTCAACCTTATCACTTGCTTTAATATTCTGACGGGACCGGAAACGAAATTTACTCGCCACAAACATCCAGCGTGATTTAGAAGCATCTGCAACATCTAAAAGGAATTAAAGTCAATATTTTGAATTGATTAATGAAATACGGTTTCGTGAAGCTAGGATATCGATTTTTTATTTTGCTATATACTTAGTTTTTACGCATTGTTATCTTTTACAAAATCTAGTTCACATACTTAAACATAATTTATAATTTATTTAAATAATTATATAATTAAAACAAAAAGAAAATATATTGAATATTTAAAATATGTAGAGTACAAAGTTTTGGCAGAATAATTTTTCGAAAATCTGTAAAAGAAGGTGGTTTCACCATCCAGGACATATGGATGTAAGTAGTGGATTTAAATTGTATAATTCTGGTGCAAATATATGGAAAGGTTGAAGGAGCTTGAAGGGTGTAATTCGAAGCTTGAAAAAAATGTTACGTTTAATATTTAATCATTAGTTCTATTTTAAACTCCACTGATAACAGAAGGCGGTAATGACGACCACCGTTGGTTCGCGTTAAACTAATAATTTTATTTACGGCTAAAATACGCATCGGGCATCGTTAGTACATTTATGTAGAACGCGAAAACACTGAATTCAATACTAGAAAGACGTTTTCGTTTAAATGTTTGAATTCACGATTCGTTTCTTTAAGAATTTTTTTAAAGGTAGTTGCAGTGTCAGAAAATGCCATATTATTGCATAACCATTAACAATATCGCGAGAAAGTATGAGCTGTTGTAGTTCCACTAGTTTTCAAAATAGAATCAATCTTTATGGTTCACACTTCTATCTATTTTTAATTGGAAATCATCAGGTACTGTATCTTTGTCTACAGAATACGGAATAGAAAATATATCCAAATTGTCAAATTTTAAAATCGAGATTACATTTCTTAAGAAATAAAATTTGAAAATAACAATGTAGCCATCTTATTTTCTAGCTTCTGATTTTAACGTCATCATCCGTGGAAAGTGACAAGTGACAACATAACTCCTCATATATGGGGTTTTTACACACCTATCTCCATGCGGGCGTATAAGATCCCTCTTTATAGGCTGTACCATTCATCATTGTTGTTGACGTTTGAGGATCACGTGATGACGCCGACAGTTGTATCAGAGCGACACCAACTATATGAGAAGCCTTTTCAATGACTTAATATTTCCTTGTTGCCAATAACTCGGAATGAATAAAAGAAGGGGATGAAGTGCAGTGCATCGTAATCGGCTTTATGGGGGGGGGGGGCAGCGTACTCCCAAACATTTTACGAAATCATTTTTTAAAATTTAAGTTCGCATCAACAGCTAGGACATTAGCGACTACTATAGGATTTAACGTTATGGTAACTATGAAGGTGACATGATACGGTGATGATAGGGGGTGAAAGTACGAACGCAAATACAACCATGCCCGAGGAGGGACTCGAACCCGCGATCCTTCAGATTGAGATCGCTACGACACTATTGTTAATACTACATACTACTGCTACTTAGTTACAATGACGGGAAGGGATTCTGAAACTCAACGTGCGCAGATAATATTGTCCCCCCTACGTCACATAGTTTTTACGTTTTTTTTTTTGTTTTGTTTTTTTCTTGTTTTTTTTTTTCTTTCTTTTTTTTCTGAATAAATCTAAATCTACTGCCTTCACGATATCGGCCATCCGGACGACCCATTCTCCTTTGTACGTGAACAGCAACCAACATTCAGGGTTGTCATCTGTCCTTTTGGAGGACTTGTCCTCCTCCTTTAACACTGTCCTCCTGTCCCTTTTTAAATTTACATGGCATGCCTTTTAAATTTAGATGCATTATTGTGTTATAAAACTTATTTATGGTTATTGTTTGGTGGAAAATGAAGGTGAGAGCGAGGGCCAATATATCTAATTAGAAACTTTCATTATTAATGACGCAAAGTTTAATTTGATTTTTAAAGACTATTAATGGTTTGGAATTGTTGTCTATACACGTTGAAGTATAAAAATGTAAAATGTCCTCCTGTTCACTGAAATGTCCTCCCTTTTTTAAGTAAAATGTTTTCCATTGAGAAAAACTTTTCGGGTAACTCAGATTTTACTCTGATCCGAAAAAGTTCGGTCGAATACATTCGCCTTATTTTCACGGTGTGCATAATGCTCATGCAAATGGCCGCTTCTCAATTGCTCGAGAACCGGAACGGCAGTGCCAACGGGAACGTAAAGAATGTTGAAAGATGATTATGCCACGAAATTTTCACAATACGTACAGTGCGCCAGGAAAATCCTCCCTCCTACATGATCTTCTCCCCCATACGTCACATACAGTTTTTACTGTTTTTTGAATAATACATTTATAAAAGTATCTCCGCACCGTGCCGAATCAGGGCGTTCTAGTAAAAATTGCATTTATGTTGGCAGCAACCAGATCTCTAGGAAACAAGTGAAGAGACAACACTTATAGGCCTATTATGATTGTGGTGAGCACGCAATTTACGTTTTCTTTTATTACAAGCGGCAGTTCGTGCTACCATCATAATTTTTGCTGTAAACCATCACCTCAATCAAGGTGCCACTGCGGAGAGATTTTCCTGGTGCACTATATGAAAGGGTAATAGAGTCAACACCCCCCCTTCTTTGGATTCATCTTGACCCACGAACCCATACGCTCTAGACTTATTAAAAGACATCAAATGGAGAAGTGCACAAGATCGAACGCGCGAGAATGCACTGGAGCTGAGAGCATAGTGCGATTTTGAGGAGCATGGATTTGAGAAAAATTGAAGGTTTAGAGCAATACACAAGCGGTGGTATGGAAAAGAAATAGAATAATTCGAAAGTCCTTCAATATCACTGAAACAGCCAAGACATGATACGTAGAAGAAACAAACATTGATAGATGAGATAATTAAAAATAAATAATGTAAACTGAATGGGAGAGGACACGACGTAAGCGCACAGAAACGAATGAACTCTAGAAACCAATGTGACGATACATACAGGTAAGTAGATGAACCAAAGAGTATCTAGAACAACGCAGCTAGAAGAGCAATTGATTCTGCAACTGTTTCCTGAAGTTCTGTTTTTTTAACAATGGCATAGCGCGTTTCTTCTTCCGATGGATAAAAAAATTAAACTAAATTCTGTATTTCTTCTCACCCCGCCTCACATTTTATCTATCCCATACTATCCGTAACTATTGTCTTGAGAGGGGAGGGGTCCCCCACTCCCTCACCATTTCTCTTCTCTCTATTTCACCATTGATTGCCCATTGAGGTAGCCACGACCCTTCTCAGGTAGTTCCTGGGTTCTCAGAGCCTTTAAGAGCTAAGATAAAACATTTCAAATATACCGCGCTCAAGGTCGTAAAAATCCCGAGCCACATTGCAGAGAGTAAATAAAAATTATCTAATAAAATATAACATTTTCAAACTCCTTCGCAGCGGGCTAACACGGTGCAACACTGTCCAGAGCGCTGCGGTAGACAAATTCTTGGAACAGTAGCCAATTCCCATTAAGACATCATTAGTTCGCATTGTTTAAATCGACTGCAGATCCAATTGGGTTCTCAGCTAGTTCCATCGCCTAGATGGCGCTGTGATCCTTGGCTCCTTAGCGGAACGATGGTTAATGATAGGATATGGTAGGGAATGATTGATGGAACATACCGGTGGAATGCATGTCATCAAGGGAAACGGGAGAACCCCGAGAGAAAACCTGCCGCGAACCAGCTTTGTCCTTTCCTTGGTATCGCCTGGGATCGAACCCGGCTCCAGTGGAGGAAGGCTTGCAGTCTGATTACTACGACACGGGCCGCACTCTCTTCGCGTTGACTGTTATTGCGAGGCGGGGGCATGCCCGGTCTCGGACAACTATGAAGTGGCTTTCGGCGATCAGCGCACGGCAATCGCCAAGACTGGCCCTCTCGCCCCAAAAGACTCAGACTGTTCTGAACTGCATTCAAGATCATGGGACCGGCATAGATAAGCGATGTTTGTTGAATCAACACTTCACTGGGTCAACGTAGAGAAAGTTCACGAGTAACGTCGTTCGTTTATTTACGGAAGTGTGAAAGGTTATGGTAGAGCAGATAGAAAGTAATGCTAACGAAATATTCACACAACCAGACCGTTACCCTGTTTCTATTCTTTTACCAGTCTATCCTAGCTCCTAATTCAAAAATCTTACATAAAATGGGCTTATGGCACTTCTACTGCGACGACTATGAATATTTGCTGAATTCGTCGGAAATCCTGGGAGATTTTCTATCATTATATCTGTATATTTAAAATACTACGAGGTTTCCTATAAAAAGACGTTTTAGATTTATATTTGTTACCACATATGCGCAGAAATTTATTCAAATTTGGCGCATAACCTCAAATAAATAATTATAAGCTCTCCTTGGCATAAAGTAAGAGCTAAGATACACCATTTCAAATATCCCGCGCTCAAGGTCGTAAAAATCCCGAGCCACATTGCAGAGAGTAAATAAACATTATCTAAGAAAATATAACATTTTCAAACTACTTTGTCGCGGGCTGACACGGTGCAACACTGTCCAGACCGCTGCGGTAGACAAATTCTTGGAACAGTAGCCAATTCCCATTAAGACATCATTAGTTCGCATTGTTTAAATCGACAGTAGATCCAACTGATGACGGAACACGTCGCACACGGAGCAGAAGACATTTTCTCGTAGTTCTGCGCTTTTTAGTGGTTATTGACGCTCAGCGCTTTATCGAAATTCCTTGGAGGCGACGTAAATATTTTATTCCGTGAGCATTTTCTCGCGCGGGAAGGCGGTAGATGTGAGCACGGAGATGAGATTTGGAGGAAACGTGAAAATAACCCAAATACAGAATGACACATAATATATTTCTTGAAAAACGTAGTGTTGGAAATCAGATTGTAACGTCGACGTGTGATGAGAGCCTAATTGTTCCATTTTCAGAGGCGAGAACCATTAGATATTTGCTTAGAATCGCTGGCGACGTAAATATTTGCAGCTCTCCCAGCGACGGTTAAAAAACGTATTTCGATGCCTTAACAATATTCAAGCAAAATTCGTAACATTTTTTCTTTAAATGAAATGTAGTTGACTCAATAGATACTCATCACTAGATCTATTAACCGGTTTTATAATATAAGCACTAAATATTTTTTCCTCGGTCTTTTATTCAGCCAACAGCCGTTACGTCCCAATGGGTCGCGACTTCGGCCATACACTAGAAACCAAAACATTAGCAGCCTCCAGTAATCTGCAAAACGCGAGGCCTTTCGCGACAACACATACATCAGCTAGAAGGGACAAAGAATCATGCCCAAAGCAGGACTCGAACCCGCGACACTTCGGATCGAAACGCTGAGTCGATGCGAGCTCTTAGACGCTCTGACATCCAGCTCGACTAAATATTAATATCTTAAAATGAATCCTGTAGTTTTCTTTTCAGTCAATTACCGTCAAATTTCAACGGGATTCCACTAATTCTGTTTACTTTCATCTGGCCAAGACGAACTTCAGGTTCCTAAAATCGGCCCAAATATTTTCCTCTAGCTGATACTCTGGCGTTGGCCGTGTATTTATTTACCACAATCTTCTCCTAAGCCTACCCGCTGCGCTTTTCCGCCCTCCCTCTCCTCTGCTCTGCCCCCTCACGCTCGGCACACATTCTCAACTAGAAGCCCACACCCCTACGCGATAAGACTGGAGAAACTCAATGAAAAAATTCCTGAGAGATGACTGGTGCTCCATCTCTCTCTAGGGGAATAAACGGTTACAGCGTAAACGCTCAAGACCACTCTCTTTTTGTTGTCAAGAAATACAAGTGCTTAGTAGTAACCTACGAATAAATGTATTTTCTCACGATTGTCCTATTTTCAATCCATTACTGATCAAAATACAACATGCGATGTTTCGAATTGGAAAAATCTAGAGATCTTAAATAAACGAACTTGATCATGATCGTTGATTACTCTTTGTTGGTAAACAATACGATTCTCGACAAGAATTTTGGATTTCTTTCATTAATGCCGCATTCTTAAGCTACTAGCAACACACTTGAATATCACCTTTGACCCCTTTGGGAAATATTTTGATTATACCTTTTTTTGAATGCGGATTTATCATATTTTATGACTTTTGCATATCTACTTTAGCAAACATAAATGCCATTACAAAGATGCTTTTTTTGCCTACTTTGGGGACAATAAAAGCCTGAATTTTCAGACTCTCTTTACCACAATCATTTATTAGTTAGCAAAAGAAATTAGTTCTATCTCTGAATTAAAATGTGAGTCATTTTATCAGAACTCCTGCCACGCCCTTCCCTGCCCCACCGCGCTCACTTTAACTTTGCCCCGCCCGCCCCGCTCTATCACGCTCACTTCCCTTCTCCCCGGTCCTTCTACCCCCGCCTCATCAACACCCTCTCTTCCACCTCTTCCATTCCAGTACCCTCAACCTTTCCCTCTCGCCTTGCACTGCCCCGTGTGTCCGTGGACATACCATTCGCTGTCCCCTCGGCTACAAAACAATACCTTAAAACACAAATGTAATGCGGGCTGCATGAAACAAAATTTTGAAAAAAATAGGGCTAACATTTTGAAGCGCAACCTCCACCATTTTAATTCTCGACCACTCAAAAGTAAGGCCTTCGTGCTAAGTTTGAGAACAACCACTCTAGTGGGTTTTTTTACATGTGTATGTGCGATATACTTGTATGTACATATTTTCACTGCTGTAAATAGTATCTAAAAACGAAAAAATATGGAATAAGCGAATACTCCCTCTACTACAATACTATTATCTGGTAAATGAAAGTTCAAATAGTTTCACTATTATTACATTATATGCCATTTTATTAGTGTTTATTTTATTGCGGAGTTAACGGTTACCGAATCAGGAAAATCTTTCGTATTTCTCTGATTATTTCCTTGTTCCTTTTATAACTTACATATAAACGTTTTTTGAGCTAGTGTGCAAGCGTCTATATTTTCTCGTATATATTTATATAGAAGGTTAGGTAATGAAGATCAATTTCGAGATTTGAACGCAAATACACGTTTTAGGGTCCCCTGATAACAAAAAAAAGTTTTTTTTTCTTTTTTTCTTTTTCTTTTTTCTCAAATTGTCCGACCTACTGTTCGTCCATCTGTGAACATCATTAGCTCCTAGGCTCTTGGTAGGATTCTTCACAAAATGAATGTTCGCCGGTCGATCTAGCTCGACTCAAAACTCGGCACTTTTGGAAAACATTTCTCAAGTTTTGAGGGTATTTTACATGAAGCTCTTTGGACATTTGGAAAACTTCTTCAAAAATCGCTGTACATTTTTTCTTTAAATTTCTTTCAAGAATAGATAGAAATACACTTACAAAATGGTATAGACCCGATTTTCACTGTTAACTCTAAATTTTAGAAAATTGTAAAAGTTTGAATTTTCTGCGTTTACCAAAATTATTGTACAACTACAATATTGAAAATAACGATTTTTTATTCAGATAAAATGTAATTATCGTCAATTAGTTATTTCACTAACGTAAAGCACATGTTTTGAAAATTTGAGTTTTCGCCGATTTTGAATGAAATATAGGTTCATCCGTCTGTAAACAACACTAGCGCCTAAACAATTCGTAGGACTTTTTCCAAAATTAATATTCCCCGATCTGGATATGCCTGCCTCAAAGCTCTGAAAATTGCAAAAGTTTCAATTATTTGGATATCCTCTTCCCCCCTTATATTATTGAATATTAAAGATTTTTTAAATAAAATTTATTTTCCACAATTACTTAATTAATTTCTCAAATATTTATTTAAAAATATTACTAGTTTTCGCGTAGTTTTGAGTGAAATATGGACATTTATTGGCGGGAGACCTTTTGTTTGTGTCTGATGTCAGCTGTGCCCTAAGCAGTACTGTGTAAGAGAATTCCTTCAGTTCGCACAGTTAGAGAATAGGCGGAATAATACAATCTAGTATTTGCATTTTCCCGTCAAAATCGGATCAGGTTCATTATTTTTGAATTTTTCAGAGTTCCTGGGTATCATGCGAAACCGGAGATAGTCTAACATAATTGCAGTTATGTGTCCCATTTGAACCTTCTGCACTGTGGTCTTAACCTGGCTCTGTCACTGCATGGATTTTTATTTAAAAATCAAGCCAAAAATTGCATATTTATTGCAGTTCCAGAAGGGGGACGATTTTACTGGAATCCCAATTTCTATACTTTTCTATTTTTACGTTTTCCGTTTAACTGACAGCGCATATGCATACGAGGTCGCTCACAGGAAACCTCTTCTTTGAGGGACGCTGGAAAATCTATCCTTACACCTCGCAAATATATAGTGTCAGTACGTAACGCATACCTTCTGAAGCTTGGAGCTGTGGTACCGAAGGACTGACATCGCAATGCGTTGACGGTGGCGGGGGTGCACTTGCAGACAGCAATGGCGAAACCCGTCGGGTCGGCGACGGTGGCGGCAACGATGGAGACAGTGACGACGGTGGCGGCGACGGTGACGGCGATGGTCTCGGAGACGACGGAGGAGACAGTTGGAGAGGTGTATCCATCATTCCGTCGGCACTGCCTACAAAGCGTCGATCAGTCTCTACCAAACATTCAGAAGGTGTCGACCCAACCGAGCATTGCAAAGATTGCACTGAACAACTGTGAAGACAATACGCCTACTGGTAAGCTACAACTGCTCAACTGTGTTACATAGAGCAGTTCGCTAGGAAAATCTCACTGAGTGCCTGGCTTATCGGGTGCGTGTAATCCTATCAAAGTGAAAGAGGTATCATGGAATGTTATCTCTTCGTTGAATTGTGTTTTGGTAACAGATTACAAGTAGATCTTGATGTGTCAACTGCAAGCCAGATGAGAAGATTGAATTTCAAAAGTTATAATAAGTATTGTAGATCAATATATTTGTTATTTTGTGAAATCGCCTTGTTATTTTTTTCTATTAAGATATCGGTTTTCATTTATTTTTATTAAAATTGGGAAGAGCGAAAATAGGCTAAATAATCTGGACAGAACTAAATATAATGGACAGAAGTGAGCAAAGGTTTCCATATCAAACGCGCTAAACATTTTCCTTGTCCGCTCGTAGATCGTAAGGAAACTCGAAAAGTCAATTTAAACAGATCCTACCTTTCATAAAATAGCCAGTCAATATTTTATTACGTATTTATAGGAAAGTAAAACATTTGGGCGAAAAGACAAATCAAATCACACTCGAAAAGTTTCTGAGGAAGATTCAAGAATTAAATTATTAATAAATCATTTTTGAACATTTATTTACATTTACGGATCGTTTATCGTCCGAAATATTGAAGTTAGAAAAATAGAATATCGGCCTACGTCTGTAAAGAGCTATTATTGCTTCATCGACATAAATGCCGTTCATGAGGAAACTTAATTCAGACAATGTAACTTTATTTTAAAAGCTAATTTCACTAAAATTTATTTTGAATTATGAAACTTGAATACTACACTTCCCTGCTCTTCAATGATTTACGAGTATGCATTCGCATGTTATGTATACGTTTTGTTGTTGCAGAACTTTATATAATTAATAAAATGTTGATATAAGTGAATTGTTGATGTAATTCCAGTTTCATCGGCAACCAACAATGATACGTAACTTACACGATCATATTTCCTGAAATCATCAGCTTTTGAGCATTATCGATAATCTATAACACTAAAGAGGTAACAGTACAAAAAAGGTTGTGGACCTCAGATGAAAGGTACGAGGTGGGTGCCATAAAATTCTGGCCTCGCTAACTTATGTTTTTGATACAGAGAAAAAATTACGTAACTTTTCAACTTATTGATGCTTTACTTCAACCCACGTTTGACATCGGTATACATACTATACTTCGCAAAATGGCCAACTACTTCTTTCACCTCACACTCGGTTGGAATTTTTCTTCCCCGCAGGTTTTTCTTCGGTTTTAATAAGCGATAGACGTCACTGGGTGCACAATCTGGACTGTAGTGTGAATGGTCAAACTCCTTAAAGCCAGAGTCATTCATGCTTCACAAAATGAGTAGTATGCACACATGCGTTGTCATGAAGCAACAAATTAAGAAATTTTCAAAACAATGCACTTTGGGCGGCGATGGTAGCTAGCGAGCGTATGTGGCAAGTCAAATAACTAGCGGAGAGAAAATAAAATAGAAAACTAATATGGGAAAGTCTGTGCCCTTCTGCAGAACTAGCTACTTTCTTATATACGGAGTATTATAGGTAGTACGGGTTATAGGCAGAAAAAATGTATTGCATGACCATGATAACGAAAAAGTGCACAAATTCAGTTGTTAGAATATGAAAAAATATCCTATAACACATGGTGTAGCCAGAATTTGTGGGTTCTTGATACCGAAAAACCAATTGAAGTCAAACCGCCCGTCCGTCTGTCTGAGCACTACTAGCGCCTAAACCATACGTAGGATTTTTTTCCAAATTGAAGAAATCCCTGTCAATCTAGCTCGAGTCGAAGCTTTGAAATATTTTTTAAAAAATCTTGAAAATTTGGGGTACTTTACATGAAGCCCCTGGGGCATTTTCAAAAATTTCACAAAAACGGCTGTTTGTTAAAATTTCTTGTAACTTAGTAAAAAAGACTTATAAAGGTGACATAGATCTGATTTTAAGAGTAAATGAATTTTCGAAAATTTTAAAAGTTTGAATTTTTATCAGCCTTTTCCTACAACTCCAAAATTGACAAGGTTTTCCTTTCAAGTAAAATTTGTTACCAATATTTAGTTTAAAAAAAAAAAAGTCCTCTAACCCTTAGGGTAGTCAGAACCTTGGTTTTTGTGGGTCCTTGTTACAGAAAAATCGTGCGACTAAAACGTTTGTCTGTGAACAGCAGCTAAACCGTTCAGCCGATTTTCTCCCTCGATCTGGGTGATGTCACGCCTCGAATTTGATATTTTAATTTTGGGGAATACTTTACATTAAACCGCTAAGACATTTTCCAAATTTTCAAAAAAAAAAAAAGCCTCCATGAATTTTGATTAATTTTGTTATTGGATAGTGTGAAGGACGTTTAAGAGTGCTGCAGGTCTCATGTTCGTTGAAAACCCTGATTTTTCGAAAATTACGAAAGTTAGAAATTTTATCGGAGTTTTCTTACAATTACAATATTAAAGATAGAGAGTTTTCCCCTTAATGAAATCAGTTTTTAAAAGATAATTTTGAAATAGTAATGAACAGTTTTTCGAAAATTTGAGTTTTTTTACGCGTACATTTGCACCAAAATACGAGCGAGAAAATTCGTTTTAGCACCATAAGTTGATTTCTGGGTTATTTTTTTCTGGATAAATATATAATTTGTTGTAAAGTAATAAACAATTTATTTCTGGAGCGTTTATTTTTTTGTTGCTTAATTCACAAAACTATTATCGATTTGTACTTGAACAAAAAGTAGATAAGTTTTAAGATCTTTTTCATTTAATTAAGATGGAACTATTACGGGGGAGGGGGGGGGAATACAATTTTGTGCTTGGGGCCCCGCGATACTTCAATCTGACCCTAGCAATGGACGTCAAAATCCGACACCAACGCTCCCGCAATCAGGCGCGTCCCGGAGGGCGCAACGAGCCGCCGACGGTAAGTGGGGAGAGAGGGTGACATGGGCTGTCCGGGTGACGCCGCGTCGAAGGCTGAGTTGCCGACGTTTCGACAATCCTGTCGTGGTCTTCCTCAGGGCTGGTATGCGCATACCAGTCGTAGGCTTCCGCGACCAGTCATGTCGCTACCAGCTGGTATGCGCTGGTCGCTAATCAGCTGGTATGCGCATACCAGCCCTGAGGAAGACCACGACAGGATGGTCGAAACGTCGGCAACTCAGCCTTCGACGCGGCGTCACCCGGACAGCCCAGATCACCCACATGACTGGTCGCGGAAGCCTACGACTTCATTTAAGCGGGGTGAAAGGCGTGCAGGAGATATACTCTCAGTGCAGGACCGCCAAATGGAGTGAATTCCGGATGGGGCCGTCCTTCCCTCTCCATCAACAAAAATGTATATGCAGGGAAAAATACTAACTTTTTTCTTCTTCAAATGGTCATGTTTATTATTGAACTGTTATAACATTATTTTATGTAACTTCAGCAGTTCATTTTTGCAATGGAAAAACGGTGCTGCGCTTTGTATTTTTTGATTTCAACTCATTTAACAATTTTTGCTAATTGATTTCGTCGGTCATGTCGCTGTAAACATGTTAAATCACATTACTGTTAAGCCGATCTTGCAACATACTCCTTGTTGATAGCCTATATGTTTTGAGTCGATGTGATACCGAGAAACATCTTAATTTCTGGAATCTGACATTTATGAAATATTTCTCTCACAAACTTTTTCATGAGGATATAGCTACCCACATTATCCGCCAGGCCTGGAGGCGGTGGTATGTATTCCCACAGGCCAATCCCTCCCTTGACCGACCTCCGTTGACCCAAATAGCATGAAGAGTAGTTTCCACCACCGACAACACAAATGTGTGCACCTTTGTTGGCAGTTGGACACTAGGGATCATGAGAATTTAAAAGGGGTCACTTAGGCACAGGTAAAAACAATGCAAGTACTTGTTTTCCATTTCAGTAGCCAGCAAAACAGCGTTTAGGAATTAAACATGCACATGCACATACACACACACACACACACACACACACACACACACAGAATATGAGATGATATTTAATAAAAACATGTTGAAAGACCAGTTAGATACTGAAAAAGATTATTTCAGCGACATTGAAAACTGTGAAATTAAGTCAAATTTGTAAAGTGTACATGCAATTTTGTGGATGCTATGTGGGTTTTCTCATTGAAGGAAAATAAAACTGGACATGTGGCACTTTGGCAGTGCAGTTAAATAGCGTGAGTTCACATTTGAAATTTACTCGCACCCTTTTCAACCCAGAACTGCACTTCCCTGAGATCTCAAGAGCCTAGATAATATATCCTCAAAATTTCAGCAGTAATTTGGCTGACCCATGGTACTTCTGCAGAAGAAAAGGCCTGGCACCCTAGGTAATATCATCATTCGAAACATCTCAGTGCCTCATCTAGAACGAAGTCCATAACATCATTTGGACCCATCATTCATGTTACAAAAGTCCCACAAGCCATTCAGAGTCATTATTATACAAAGAAATACATTTACAATGTTATAATGTATATATTAATTCATATTAACTTTGTTCCTATTACAATTTTACATGCAGAAATATGTTTTCTTTTTATTTAGAAATTTTTCCGATTTCTGCCTCATTTTCCATGGAATTTTTCAAATCATTCTCAAATCCATTGATTAAATATTCATGAGATGGGGGGGGGGGTGCAATTGACAACTTAAAAAAAACAACAATTATTTACTCATTTCCGTTATAAAACAAACCATGGAATATTGGATGCCGGGGTACTGAAGGTTCCATATCATATTCCCATACAGAACATACTTGAATGCACTTATTTTTGAGAAAATATTTGAAAGTAACTGGTATTTTCTATTAACTTACTAAGTTCATTGAATAAAGCTAACAGATTACTTTTGTAGAACTGCTAAATTGAGAAATGTCTGAAATTTTGTTTAAATCAAATTTCATATGGCAAAAGATTTTATAATTTGAGGGGTTGAATACTCACTGATACTAGCAACCGTAAGCAGGAGATTGTGTAAAAATGAAATTCATCTTCCTCATCAATCTTGTTAATCAAATGCAGCCAATCACTTCACAGACAAATGTGTAGTTCCTTTCTCTAGTCAGAGGGAGTGGGAAAACACCCCAACTGATATTCCAGTGTTGCTGTGTCAGAAAATTTAATAATAGATATTAGATATCTACAAGTGGTCACTTTATTTAATGTGAAGATGGCAACAATGCAATAAATGTGTAGTTACATATTTCATATGCCACTAAAAATATGCATTTAGGATGATCTTCAGTATTTGAAATACAGTGAAAATATGAGTATGTTCTATTATCACAGAGCTTCATTACAATGCAAACAATTTATAATAAAATCTAAAAATTTTGTTTACAGTGAAATTGTCCCAATTCTTGAGAAACTAGGTCCATCGCCAGTGGTATAGCATGGAAGAAGCAAATAAGGTGAACTCGAGCACCAAGACAAAGTTGTGCTTGAAGTGATAATTTTAAATCTGGTTTTTGTAGTTAAAGACCTTGATAACCACAGAAATTTTCTAGCTGAATTAGTCAAATCCTTACTTTTTAAAACTTGCAATTAAATTGCAACTATTACCAAAGTATTTTAGAACACACAAGCATTGTTATAAATAACACCATACAGAATTGAACTCTGGCTTCCCTCCAGTGTTTGTGTAATGTGAAGTAGACTATGCTCAAAAAGACTCCTCACTAGATTTTGTGATGCACATGCAGAATTTCTTTTTGAAAAACGAAGTCCGATTGACTGATTGAGGTCAATCGTCACTAAGGTACCTTACTTGCATTTCTCAGATCGAACTGAATTTGCCTTATTTTACGTGGCGAGACTCGGGCCATCAGGCCCGCTCTTCCGTCTGACCACGCAAATTTCGGTACGCTCCTTTCAACAACTAGCAGAGAAAGGAGGTATTTCTTGGGCGAGAAAGAGGAGATTAGAATTTAGCTCAGAGGCGTCATTTAGGCTTCAGGATCTTTTACATGCGAGTAAATCTACTAAACAGGACAGCCGGCTTTACTTCCCCTCTGAAGGAAGGCGTACGAAGGATCCTTTGTCAGAAAGCTGTCAGATAATGATACTTTCATTTTCCACTTTCATATTCAGATAATAGATCTTTTCATTTTATGATATATTTTTAAAGATAAAAATTCTCTCCATCTTTAATCCATTTCTATAATGATCTTAATGAATACCATTTGTGCTTTGAGAAGTTACACATTGATTTTGCTACTACAATTCTTTTGTATTTGCTATTTCAAATGCACTTTCAATACCTTCTACAGAATAAAAATTCACAAGCAATTTTGATCTTAAAAAATTTGATGTTTGATAAACAAATCTATCTACCTAATAATCTTTAGTTTATAAAGTAATGTAATGGTGCAACTTATCACAACTGCACTTCACAAATTAGTTCATTCTTGAAACATGCAAAGAAAGATGTAATAGGCATTTCTTTTACCTTGTCCCAATATATTTTGATATATCTTTTCATTATTTAGTAATACAATCATAATTAAAAATTCAATATATAAGTCAGTCTTTCTTTATTTCAACATTTACTTCTCTTGGGAAATCTTAAGCATAATCTTAAAACATCAAATTAAGTTTTCAACAAAGTAGAGGAAAAGGGTTCTCAATATATTAGAAATAAAATAATTTTGATAATGCAGGAGAAGAAAATTTCATTTATAAATCAGTATAAAAAAACTAATAATAATTATTGTAAAACAGCAAAAAAGGAATTAATAGTCATCACAGAGGATTGTACTTTTAAGTAGTATCGAGAAATATTGGCAAAAAAACTTGTACAAAAATATAGAGATAGATTCAAAACTACCATAATTTCTCATTCTCTAGACTGATTTCTCTTTAACAGAACCATCTGCCATTCCATAGAACACTTTGTGAGTCATATTTACAAATAATCCTGTTTCAACCACTCCTAAAACAGAGATAATAGTTTTATTAGTCTGCTCAAATGTAATTAAACCAAGGGCTTAGCTCTTAAATAGTCCTATGCCATTCCAAATTCATTCTGAGATACAAAAAAAGAATATTTCAATCGAACATTTGTGGTCACAGAGTTAAGCAGAAATGTATTCTTTGTTTATTTCTTACTGCAGCACCACAATTCTCGCACAAAATGCAATATCCGATAGTGAGTACATTAGTAGGAATACAGTATTGTTGCTGAAAACATGGCTTAGCACTATGTAGAGTAGAGTCCTTCAAATAAATCTACAAAAAAAGAAGAGTAATTAGCATCATACCTGGTATCATTTTTATTTTAGTGTTTGTAGACTCCCAGTCATATGACTTTTCAGGAAATATCCAATCTAATATGAAATTACCATTGTCTGTGACAACTGGACCCTGCAAACATTGTTACTCTACAGGTGTTTGGAAAAAATGCAACATTTACAAATAAGAATTGTAACGCTATAGATGAAAATTGCTGTTAAGCAAAATAAAAGGTTTAAAAATTCAATTATTTTAAGCATTATTGTAAAAAATGGGCTATTCTTATGATTTATAAAAATTAAATTGAATAATTTATACACACATTATTTGATTTTTCATGTGCAAAATGGTTCTTTTACAAGACAAACTCATAGCTTCCAGAAGAAAACATTTGAAAGTACCACAATTTGAACATGGAACTTTGTACAAACATCATGGAACAAAAAAAAAAACAAGGTTGTACCAAAAGGGGCATATTAATTTTGATATTACCCTTCACTGAAACATAATGGAATGTTATAAATGGTATTTTGCTTGTTTAAAGAACTGACTGTCCCATTTGGGAATTGAATCTGGATCTTCTAGTGCTCTAACTACTTGAGCTTCCAAGACAATCACCTCTTCGAATAGCCTGCAGGGGATAAACTTCCTGTTGATGTGATGACCAGGTGATAAAATGTATGGTATAACTGAATGTATTTACACTTTTAAGTGAACAGGATTTGCATGTATTAGTTATATATTACACACTCAAACATGAATTGATACACCTATGTATTGTAAGTCTCAAACATGCACTCACAGCCTTTTGTTTAGCCATTCTCAGCTCTGCTTTCCCTCCCAAATCTTCTTCAATTTTTCTCTGGACAGGAACAAATGCCATTGGAATTACTTCTATAGGAACACCTTTTTTATACTTTTCTCCTAATGCCTTTGAGTCTTTCCTGAGGAAGATTGAAGAAACATTTACAATTGTAATACTTAACAACAAAATTTTAATTCAGATTAACAAAAGTAAAAACTTACATGAAATCACATACTATTATTAACTGCTTAGCACAAGAAGCAACAATTTTTTCCTGTGTTAAACATCCTCCTCCTCCTTTGATAAGAGTCAATTTAGCATCTACTTCATCAGCCCCATCAATGGCACAATCAAGCTGCAACATATATCAGCATTGAAAGAAATTGTTGGTACAGTTTCTTTCTGTATTATTATGGATTTCTTTTACATTTCTTTCAAATAACAAACTCTCTACAGAAACCAACCTTTGGGTTGCGCTCCAAGTCACTTAGTATCAAATTATGTTGTATTATCAACTGTCTAGCTTGAAAAGAGGTTGGTACACAAACAACACTCAGGTTTTCCAACTTGACTCTTTCCGCTGAAATAAAACTTTTTTACAATAACAATACACAGCAATAAAATTCAAAAGCCCATTTTCACAAAATAACCAATACACACTTACCTAACCTTTCAACTGCGTACACAATTGTGGAACCACTTCCAATACCCAGAACAAAATTATTCTAAATACAAGATTTTATTTTATTATTTTTTCTTTCATAGCACAGCATATATAACCTACAACTTAAATAACAACTTACTTTCACATATTCGTCGACTGCCTTAACAGCTGCCGCTTTTTTCGCTGCATCAACCGAACCCATTTCGACTGAAGAATGCGACAGATGATGAGAACACAAGTTTTTACAAGAGTGCGTTTTAACCTGACACCAGAGAGCACACCTTGAGACGCACCTCACACTTGCCGTTCCGATGGCACGGATGGCACAACAATCTGAAGCATGCAAGTAGCGTGCAACTCTTATGCTCACGGCGCCTACCAATGAGTACGCGCCTACAACAGTTGCCTTAGCCATGGCCATGGTCCTGGACTCTTCCGTGAATGGTCTCGGTGGCCGTTGCTTTATGTTTTAGGAGCTCCATCTGTTGAGTAATTCTGTAATGTGGCGAAAGGCATTAACTTTAAATTGTGGGAGTTGCGCTCCCTAATTTCATTGTGATCGTTTACTTTCTGCTTAGGGCCCGTTTCACAGAAGTTACAAGTCTTCAAGTTACAAGTGAATTTACGGTTAACTTGTGAGAACCGCGGAAACCGCGTTTCATCTTTCAACTATTTATATTTAAAATGACGGGAAGGGATTCTGGAACTCAAAAAAACGTGCGCAGATAATCTTCTCCCCCATACGTCGCATACAGTTTTTACTTTTTTTGTGCTAAATAAATCTAAATCTAAATCTAATCATATTAGTTAATCACTAATAGTGACGAGTGAATGCCCAGTAGTTCACAAGAGAAATTCTACAAGAAACAAGTGTTTCTGTTTCTCAGATCTCACTGGTGGTCTAATACAATTGTAAATGACAAGAAATTTGTTACGAGCCTACAGATACGTGAAGGGTTGAACGATTTGCGATTACAAGGAACGATATTTTTATATTTGTGCGTTCATAGGTATTTAGAATTAGGAAATAGAAGTTTTATCCTATTAGTGATAGTGAATTAGATATTGTTAATTACCTTATGCTCTCGAATTTTCTCCAAAACGTACATTTTGTTGCCTCTGAATGCCATTGCGAAGAAATTTAAGAATAAAATACAAAAGTAAGAATAATATGTAAGAAGGGTAAAGGAATGTTCAAGAGAAAATGGAGTCATTTTAAACTGAAAGAAGAAAAGTATAATCTGTAAAGAGAAGCCTGAAATTGAAGTGAAAAGGGCGGAAAGTAAAAAAGAAATAGAATTGGCAGTAAAAATTAAGGCTAAAATGCCAGAGACAGAAAAAAAAAAAGAAAAAAAAAACCAACCAGAAAAGACGCGAGACGGACCCGAAAAAACCCAGGCAGACAGTCGACTCAATTCCAAGGAACACGCAATTTATTTCACATAATAATAATAATAATAATAATAATAATAATAATAATAATAATAATAATAATAATAACAATAATAATAATAATATTTTATTGGTCACATATACAATTACAATCGTGTATGACGAGTCAAATATGATGTATGTAAAGGGAATACATTTGCACACATCTTCTTGAATTCAGAGAGTAAAGGTACATTTACTGTCCAGAAGGAAAACAAGGGACCATCTCAGCACTTGCTCAAAGCAAGGAAGTTATAGCCTCCTTGGTTCAAATGACCAGAAAATAGAATTGCATTGTGAGTAATTCACTAGTATCCACAAGTGTAAGATATTTGTGAAACAACTTACAAGTACTTGTGATTACTAGTACTAATAACTTGTAACCTTTGTAAAACTGGCCCCAGTAGTTCACGAGTGAAATTCTACAAGGAACAAGTGTTTCTGTTTCTCTAGTATTCCGTCTGTGTCTGTCTGTGTCTGTCTGTGTCTGTTGTGTCTGTTGTGTCTGTCTGTGTGTCTGTTGTGTCTGTCTGTGTGTCTGTTTGTGTGTCTGTCTGTTGTGTCTGTCTGTGTGTCTGTCTGTGTGTCTGTTGTGTGTCTGTTGTGTGTCTGTTGTGTGTCTGTTGTGTCTGTCTGTGTGTCTGTTGTGTCTGTCTGTGTGTCTGTTGTGTCTGTCTGTGTGTCTGTCTGTGTGTCTGTTGTGTCTGTCTGTGTGTCTGTTGTGTCTGTCTGTGTGTCTTTTGTGTCTGTCTGTGTGTCTGTTGTGTGTGTCTGTTGTGTGTGTCTGTTGTGTCTGTCTGTTGTGTCTGTCTGTGTCTGTCTGTGTCTGTTGTGTCTGTCTGTGTCTGTTGTGTCTGTCTGTGTCTGTCTGTGTCTGTCTGTGTCTGTTGTGTCTGTCTGTGTCTGTTGTGTCTGTTGTGTCTGTCTGTGTCTGTTCTGTCTGTCTGTGTCTGTTGTGTCTGTCTGTGTCTGTCTCCGTCTGTGTCTGTCTCTGTCTGTCTCCGTCTGTGTCTGTCTCTGTCTGTGTCTCTGTCGGTCTCTCTCTGCATCTCACCGCCATTTTCTTATCAAGAATTGATAAGAAAATATGTGCCCATTGTTGGCAGCGCTCATCGTTGTATGCGTGCTTTGTTGTTAGCGCTCATTGACTGTGATGCGTTGATGTAGACAAATGCAATATATTACAATTTTTCAGTTTCCTGATTTTTCAAAGCAAATTTCCATATTTGACGAGGCTTTTCTCTTCTTAAAGTAATATTTCGATTCTATCACGAGGAAAACGAAAAATTGAGAATTAAAAAAATAAAAGGTGCGGTGATAGATGGCATCTGAGGATGAGACAAGACCGGAAAACTAGCCCAGACCAAAGAAATTAGAAAAATAGTACAAGAAAGTGTGCTATTCTGTAGCTCCACTAGTTTTAAATATTAGATGAGTTGTTATTTGATTATGCTCTTCTTTTAAAGCTTTGCTACAACAAAGAATGTTACACTAAATTACAAATTTTGAAATATTAATTTAAAATTGGGTATCTTTGCGTGTACGTAGTTTCTTCTATGGTCTGAAAGTCTCCATCATTAAACTATTAACCAAACAGAAACATATGTGCCAGTTTAATCACGCGTCTAATGGAATAGTATAAGATGAAATTTAAATTAGAACACATTTTTGAGTCAATATAACAAATCTGACAAACAAATGAATGTGCATTTGAATTGGGAATATCAATTAACTTGTTTTGTTTTTTTGCGTTATTTTACAATCGACATGGGTGCATCAAAGAAATGGTGGATACATATTCTAGAAAAGAACATCTTTCCAGTGTATTCTACGCCAACTGTAGGATCTCTTAAATTCAGTAAAACGTACTACGCTGTATCTTCATTATGCGTGTGTGTATTAGGAGGTGGCTTGGTGTATTTAGTTTTTAACAAAATCTCAAAAGGTGCAAAAAACGAACTTTCATCGCAAGCTTCAATGTACGACTCACCAACTAAAACATGTGGAAAACGCCTATTTTTCATGACCGACCCGACAAAAACTAAGAAACAAGAGCAAAAGTCTACGGAGCTCACTGCTCGGGAAGAAAGATTCATCAAATTTGCATCTGTGGAATATGATGGACAAGTTTACATGACACCCAGGGATTTCCTTGATGCGATGATTGTTCAGGAACCTAGACCTAGATTAAAACGCAAACTATTATCTGAAAGAGAATTGGAAAATATTAGAAAAGCTGCATTAGACTTTCAAGTTGACAAACAAAAGTTAAAGGAAGCTGATAAAATGTTTCACAGCCTTCAGAATAATGGGATCGTGTCCTATATCGAATATTTGTTTTTGTTTTCATTTCTTATTAATCCTAAAGCAGAACGTCAAATTGTCTTTAACATGTTTGACAAAAATAAAAACTCGTATGTGGATAAACAAGAATATCTTGAAATGGAAAAGATTTTTGGCAATGTCTGGAAAGCAAAAAGAGGAGTATCAGAAAATCGAACTAGCTTAACTAAAGATTACGTAGACGATGAAACAGGTCTCCAGAGAAGGCATTTAGTCGACACTACTCTCCTCACATACTTTTTTGGTAAAGATGGAAAAAAATTGTTAACCTTTGAAGATTTTGATGAATTTATTTCTAATTTGAGAACCGAAGTTCTGGAAGATGAGTTCCACGAATTTGCGAAAGGAATGAAAACTATAAGTCCAGTGGATTTCATAAGAGCATTAATCAGATACTCTCAGCAGGATACGACTAACAACAATATATTCATTAAAAGAGTTCTGGAAGGCGTTAGTGAAAACATAGAAATTACATTTGAAGACTTTTTCAATTTTTGTAATTTTCTTAACCATTTGAATGATTTTTCAATGGCCGCCAGGATGTCTGTACTTTTGAACAAGAAACTGTCTGAAGAGGTGTTTCGTCGCATAATACGTATCTGTGTGGATAGTGAAGTGAATCCATCTGTTATCCATACAGCTTTCGTAGCATTTGATGACAAAGGAAACGGAAATATGAACTATACAGAATTTATATCCGTTTTGAGAAATCGTCGAAGTAGGTTGTTTAAGTTTCATACCAGACTTACAGGTTTAAGAGCATTCAAAAAATGTATGCGAGAAGAAATACGAAAATCAACCATTAAGCAAAAAATTGCTTAGATGAAATTATTTTTTCGCTTTTGACGTATTGTATAATTAATATAGATGAAATAAAAAGAAAGGATAGATAAAAAATTAAATGTTGAAAATCTTGACATTACAAATGCTGCAGATATAAGAGGTATAAAAATACATAAAATTGACTTGTTGTTTTACTTTACGGTTTATATTCTAATCCATCTATGTCCATTCTGTTGAGGTAACTCGTTGGAATTAAATCTGATCATTTTTAAGAAGGTAATAAGTCGACTGGTATCGATCTGTCAGTTCGAATGGAAACAATTCATCAAGAACATTTATTATACTAAAACAAATAAACGTTTTAAAAAATATTACATTTGCTTCAAAAGACAATGTAGTATTAGGCGCGTAGTTCTACTCCAGGCAACTCAAACTTGAGACTTTGAAGACTCATTATATAGATTAGTTAGTTGTGGGCCCTTTATCACAACATATTTTGAGCAGCTTAATAAACATCTCCGACTCGGGGACTTCAAAGCCCTTAAACAATTTGAATGTGATTTTTAGTATTTTCTGAATTAATTTCAATTCTTGTGTGTAATTGCTGAAGTTATTTTTTAATTATAATAAATAGTTTTAAGGCTTATTATTTTTTAATTAGTATTGAGTTTCCCAAATCTGTGTGTTTTGTTTTTCATTTATCAGCATTAACGTAACATCCTGCTATTCTATCATTGCTCTATTTCCGTACGTTCACTATCAATATGAAGACTCTCTTTATTTCCATCTCTAAACTCATTTTTGAATGCTCTATTCAAAGAAATTCACTGAAAAGACAATAACAATGAAAATGACACACATGCGATTTTCACCTGAGAAACAGACTATTTGCACCATAGTGTATCCTTCTGATCGTTTTGGAAACCTCCACCACTTCAATATTTGGAATGGCTGGAAGTTGCTAGGTGATATCTGACTGTTCAATTCTGGTTTAATTTTCAGGGTCAGACTGAACTCTATCATCAAGGAGGACCCCTGAGATAAATAATGAGCATTTTCATTGCGGACGACTGCCTTCACCTATCTTGCATAAGCTGTCCTGTGTGTTCTATCTGTCCTGGCACCCGGCCATCAAATGTAAAATGTGTAAGTAAGGGATGAGGGTAGGGCGAGAGAGAGGAAGGAAAGGTCGCGCGGTGAGGAGAAACTACAGGAAACTACCGGTCAAAACCGCTTTTTGCTAGAATTCTCCTGCCAGCGGCTGAATTTAACCCAATTATCTATACTGCGGTTTTAGCAACTCTGCCCCTGACAGGTATCAGCTGTTAACAGTTTTATCCAATAGTGACGTTTTATACACTGGAACTTTATCCAAGCTTATAGTGACGTTCGAGCTGCCGATTGGATGAAACCGCGAACAGCTGATATATGCCAGGGGCAGCGTTGCATAAATCGCAGTACTGGTAGTGTCTGCCACGCACCGTCAGGACTCTAAGGACCTTCCACTCAGAGGCACTGCAGTGAGATCACAATTCCCACAGCCATTTAAGTCGGTCAAGTGGTTAAAGTGTTGAGTCGGCTGCACGACACTTGTATTGAAAATAATCTTGATTCCCAAGCCCTACATGCTGACAATGTTCAATAATTGTTTTGGAATCGAGACATACTGTGGCTCCAAGCCCCCGCGACTCCATCGACGAGAACCATCTTTCGTGAAAAAGAAAACTTTGTTGGAAATACTTCATGCCCTTTTACGACTCGAGTCGCCCATTTTACGACTCGAGTCGCCCATTTTACGACTCGAGTCGCCCATTTTACGACCTGAGTCGCCCATTTTACGACCTGAGTCGCTCTTTTACGACCTGAGTCGCCCTTTTACGGCTTGAGTCGCCCTTCGACGATTTGAGTCGCTCTTTTAAGCGTCGAGTCGCCGAGAAACTTATCGTAAATCGTCGCCCACTTCCCTTCTGACCCAGGTCTGAGCCGTTCCCAATTTTTAGGGGTCCACGCGGCGCCTGACCCGGCCCTCTGACCCTCCCCACCCACATGTCGCGAGAATTCTCGCGAAGAACGCGATTTCCGGTGTGACGACGCTTCAACAATTACGCACCGTACGAACGACAACAGATCCCACCGGACAGGAAGTCGCGAGTGAAGTATTCGGTTAATGACACGCAGTCCGCGTAAATGGTCAAAATTATACGTCCGCGTAAAAGGTCGACACACGAGTTTTGTCGTCGGCCACCGGAGACGTGAACGCGACCAGGTAGCTTCACGCAACTGCTCCTTCCCGGTTACCATCCACTGGCATCCATCCGCTCGCCACCGCCGAGGCCTGGCCTTCTCTCCGAAGACTTCCGCCCCCAACCCCGGGTTCCCGAGCGGATCACAGTAGCTGACATTCAACAGCCTCCGCCCAGCATCATCCGCGATCGGATGACAGCTGGTTCAATAGACTTCGACGTAAGTAAAACTCCTTCATTGTGACGATAAACTGTGAGCGAAGGAAAATAATTTGTCCAGTTCAGATTTGAAGACTAAAGACTAACGAAGAAAACTGTATCAGTGCTTCACGACAGAAGAAGAATCCTTTAATACACCACCAGTTTCAATTATCCATTTCTTTACATTTTGTGTGTATCATTCATGTAGGAATATGTTGAGAATGAAATGATGTGTATTGTATCACAGTAATTAATCACCTAGTATTAAATTACCTAGTGGGGTCCCATCTGGAATCACGTTGTTCAAACAAATGCATTTCATTACTCAATAACAGGAAACCACATTTGATCCGAAATGTAATCCTGCCAACTTAACCTAGGAATGCACCGCTCTGTAGGTTCTCTTAGCCCTACCGAGCACGATTCCATCAAAAGATCTTGGGCTGCTACTGGAGGTCGGCTAAGCAGGTAAATGGGCGGACAGTGTCTACAGCTGCTTGCAGATTTAGCATGCCGTCCAAACCCTGACTGTCCGTAGCAGAGGCTGTACGTTACAATATACAGGAATAGGAAATCGTTGTGTATATGCACGATGTGGTCGTCGTGCAGATGCAGCGGCCTGGATGACTGCGTTATCTGGAGTTTAGGGCTTTACGTCGCGTACAACAGGACCTTTGAGGAGTCGATTCACAATAAAACAGAAACCATAGGGCAGCGTGTTGATTGACACAGTAATAGTATTGAACATAACTCTGAAACTTTCCGTGTTTTTCCTTTATCCTCCTCTCAAACCAGCCAAAATGTAAGTGACACAAGCGATAAATTAGCAAATCTTACTACTAATCTTGTTACCGTAACAATCCAATAACTGTAGTATCGTAATAACTGAATACCAAGAAAACAACTTCAATCGCAAAGTCAGTGATCTTCTTTGCGATACTGCGATCATTAGTCAACGCAAACACCTGAAATGATTGGAAATCAGGCTTGGCCTGTTAGGAGTGGATGGGTCAGGTACTTCCTGGAAAATCAAGGATATAATAACATAACTCTTTCTTCTCACAGCAGGATCCAGGCCTGCTGGTCTTACAAAAACAAGAACAAATGCACCAGGGAAGCAAGCATTGGAAACAAAGTTGCGAGAAGAATTTTTTGATACTAGTTGCGAAGTTATATAATGAGTACATTCCTTCAAAATAGTCAACGGCGAAGTTTTCGACCTTCAACCAAATGAGTATCAGCAGTAGGATGACGTCAGTAAGGTTGTCTCTGTTGAATTTAGTGATATAGCGCCTTATTGCTTGAGATACTGAAAGAATTTCGGAAATTTTGATTTAGAGAGTTTTCAAACGAACAACTTGAATTTTCATTTTTGAACGGTCTATGTTGCATGAATTTTTACAGGACAAACAGACAAGCTACATGTTACCACCTCTTATGAATTTTACTAGCAATATGAACTGGAATATGTTCTGTTTGATATCGTAGCTAAAAAAAACTACGTATATACAATTACCCCACAAAAACATGATTTGCAAATATTCTAACGCAGAAAATTATTCGTCCCAAACGGCTCAATTGTGAGAACAAATCAAGCCACACACATGAAGGCTCACCAGAACTCTCGAGGAAATTTGGAAGATGTTTTGGAACTTTCCAACCCCATCAACGCAACAAGAAAGCATTTTCCTCTCGAGATAGCACCGTGCAACGCAGCCGAGATGCAATGTATTAATAACAAAATAAAATCGAATTCCATAGGCGATCTACATCGGAGCTGTTTCCAAAATTGTGCCTTTTAATAAGGAAATGAATGATCTACAGCTAAAGGGTAAAACCCTCCAACACCGAACGTAATGAAATGCACTTACCAACCGTACCTCAGATGAATAATATCGGCTTCACGTAAATCTCGATGACATTATCGAGCATTTTTTTCTTCAGGTCACTTACAGTTTGATTCTGGATTGGTATTGTACTTTGAAAACATGTTTCAGGGCGGTAGAAAACACATTTTGTTTCAAACGCTAACTGATGCTTTTGCATCTACTTTTGGTTCTGCGCATTCACACAACTCCAAATGTCATTATCTGTCGCCCGGGACAGAACGTGGGGCGTTTCAACACAATATTAAGGATTGGCACTACTTTATTTACAATCTTCTTCCTTAGAAAAACAGATTTCGCCAAAAACTTAATAGCGTTTTCAATAAAACGTTACTGTAGTATAAAAGAGATGTGAATAAAACACTTATCATGTAAAAAGGTTCTCGCTTACCCGTAACTCGTAATTAATCATAAAAATCATTTTGCCCCACTCTGGGCAATCAACTGATCGGAACCAGTTGTTTTCGTCCCGAATTCATAGGGAATTATATTTACAATCACAATTACGCCCATGTTGATCGATACTGTACGGACTTTTCCTACTATTATTTATAACAAAAAATTCTACCTGCATATGGTCACTTAAAGTGAAGCGACAGTTGCTTTGAATTGTCGATTAGAACTGTAGATGCAGACAGAAGAAACCCGTGTTCATGAGGGTATCTTGATCAACTTTAATTTAGCACATGCGCAGAAATGTTTCGAGTGAATCGACGTAAGTTGCACTGCTCCAAGTGGCCGACCTCAGAAACACAATCAATTCGTCCTACAAGATATCTGCTAGATGTCAGAAAATAACGTCTTTGATAATATTTGAAATGCATTGCGTTTCAAGATCATATGCAAACATTATGAATTAAAATTATTATTAATATTGTTCGATGGAAGAAATCACTTTTAAAAATGTACTAGAGAATTTTTTATCAAGAGTTTTTATTGAGAATGATTTTAGGAGGTCGGGCTAAAAGGCCGCTTTGGCGAATATTTGAGGTAGAAAAATACATTTCCTTGTCTATTCATAGAATTACTAACATAACTTACTGCACTCTACGACTACTCTACACTCACGTTATCGAATACCGTTCTTCTCCTCGAGGGAAGAACGCAGTTATTTAGTTATTTTTCCAGTCTTGTAGAGATTTGGTTGATATGAGTGCTAATTTTTGGATGCCCAAGCATTAGCTTGGGCAAATAACAACATAACACAGTCCTCATACCCACGGGTTCGAAAGCCCTTTAGATAGGCTTTAGTGTAAGCTTTGAGATTTTGAAAAGCATTCTTTATAATTTGGGTGTATTTTACATGACGCCCCAGAGACACATTCAAAATTTTTTCAAAAATGGCTCCTAATTTTATTCTTAAAATTGTTTGGAGAAGTTGAATGAAATATACCTACAAAGATGACGTAGGTACTCTAAATTTTCAAAAGTTTGAATTTCTTCGGCGTCTTTCTACAACTACAAAATTGAAGATAGACATTTTTCCTTCAAATAAAAGTTGTTATCCATGTTTAGTTCTTTAATTAAGGCTACGTACTTTTTTTTTGAAAATTTTAGTAGTTTTCGACCAATAATTGCGTTCAATATGTGCGACATTAAAAAAATAATAAATCAAAATTTTCTCAAAAAGGGTCGCTAATGTGTCCTTTAAACGTTTGAAAGGGATATTGATAAACGTGCTCTTTAAGATGAAGTAAACGCCATTGTGTTATATACTTCTTTTTATTTTTCAAAAAATACAAAACGTATTTTCTTTTTTGACATTCGTGTCACGTTAATAGTGTTTACATTAGCCGGCGATTAGTTTGCTTTATTAAATTAACGAGTTCACCTGCTCTAAATGACATCTCATACAATTTCTCGAAAACTCAAATGTTTTCCGCGAAAATGAGCTCAAATTTCCGCATTCCATAACGCACAATCGACATTTTGTCAAAACGGCTCCAAAGTTTTCCTTCCAACTTTTCGTATGCATTGTACTAATTGCACTGTTTAAGATTATGTAAAATTCACTTCACAGTATTTTTTGTTTTCAAGAATTATACAAATATTTTTTTTTGAAATTTCTCTCACGCCTTTAGGAAGCACATTTTCAGTGACGTATTATTCGCGCACGTTTTCTTGAGCTGGTTGCGAGAGGAGTAGGGATACATACACACACACACACACACACACACACACACACACACACACACACACATATATATATATATATATATATATATATATATATATATATATATATATATGTGTGTGTATGTGTGTATATATATATTCACAAAATAAATTTTACATCAAATCTGTTGGTCATTTTTCGAAGAAAAATAGTTTCTTTAAGCGAGAGCGAACATTTCTGGTTATCAGATTTTACCTACAACGCTTGTTGCTATCATTTATTCTTACTTGAACTAATGTTGGCAAAGGAGTGGGGGTAGGTATTCCGCATTCAACAAAACGTGCGCCTATAATATATATTATTGCATTTGTGACTGGACGTGCTTTATGACTTCAAATGAAATTTTTCGAAAACTCAAACAATTTCTGTGTAAAAGAGTTTCAAATTTCGCATTACAGTAGCGCTTCGTCGCATAATACGTATCTGGATAGTGAAGTGAATCCATCTGTTATCCATATAGCTTTCGTAGCATTTGATGACAAAGGAAACGGAAATATGAACTATACGGAATTTATATCTGTTTTGAGAAATCGTCGAAATAGGTTGTTTAAGTTTCATACCAGACTTACAGGTTTAAGAGCATTCAAAAAATGTATGCGAGAAGAAATACGAAAATCGACCATTAAGCAAAAAATTGCTTAAATGAAATTATTTTTTCGCTTTTGTCGTATTGTATAATTAATATAGATGAAATAAAAAGAAAGGATAGATAAAAAATTGAATGTTGAAAATCTTGACATTACAAATGCTGCAGATGTAAGAGGTATAAAAATACAGAAAACTGAATTGTTGTTTTACTTTACGGTGTATATTCTAATCCATCTATGTCCATTCTGTTGAAGTAACTCGTTGGAATTAAATCTGATTACTTTTAAGAAGGTAATAAAGCGACTGGTATCGATCTGTCAGTTCGAATGGAAACAAATCATCAAGAACATTTATTATACTAAAACAAATAAACGCTTTAAAAAAATATTACATTTGCTTCAAAAGACAATGTAATATTACCCGCGTAGTTCTACTCCAGACAACTAAAACTTAGTTTGTTGACTCATTATATAGATTACTTGTGGTATCATTTACTCTTAATTGAACTAATGTTGGCAAAGGAGGGGGGGTAGGTATTCCGCTGCCCAAGAAAACGTGCGCCTATATTATAAATTATTGTATTTGAGACTGGACGTGCTTTTAAATGACTTCAAATTAAATTTATCGAAAACTCAAACAATTTCTGTAAAAAAGAGTTTCAAATTTCGCATTTACAACGCTTAAAAAACTGTTTCTTACACACGGCCCTAAATTTTACAATGCAAATTGTCATTTAGGATGTGGTTTTCCTTATCTTTAATACTCTTAAGGGAATATTTTGTTTCTTCTATTAGGAAACTGGAGTCTGGTGTTCGACCATTCTACCCTCTTTTGATGCTTAAGTATGACACTTTAGCACGTGTAAACGTGCAGGGTGGCACCGTTGCAGTCGGACTTCAGACAGACGACGTAGAAATACATCGACAGGGAAATTACGCGCATGCTCATGAGCAACAGACGACGTTCATCGTCGGATAGATGGCACTAGGAGTCACTCTTTGCAAGCCCGCTGATCATGCGCTGAATTAACTTGGTTTGAGCTTTCTCTGATAGATGCCAGTAATTCCAAACAGTATGTTTTAAAATTTTCTGTAAACTGAGAAAAAAGCCGCATTTTAATGAGAAAAGTAAGTGTTACTCGATGGAAAATATTGTGTTTTGTTACCCTGCGAATAAAGACATTTTTTTGCGTATAGAATTAAACGTCATGAACTGTATAAAATAATGATCACTAATGAAAATGAATTTGCAGGGTAATTATATACTGGAAGTGTGAACAAGTGGTTAAGGATTAAAGCTCGACTAACGCATTCAACGACCAGACGACACCTACCTCGCCTGTATTAGCGATAAGCCTGCAGGCGGGGTAGGAAGGTTGTTTAGAGTGCAAATTTTTGAGAGTCCAAGACTTGTCTTGGGCTATTACGAAATTCTAAAAGTAGATCATAATTATTATATAATATTATTTACTCACTAACAGATTCAACACAGTATTTTAATGATTTGTGACAAGTCATTCATGTAACTGTTTCTTATTGCACTACATACAGAAAAGGTTATACTAGGATCAAGGCACAGGAACGAATTATGAAAGACGGTGCTATCAGGTTATATAAGAAAGGAAAGAAAAATCAACTAATTATACAAATAATGAAACCTGGAAAATCAACAATTAAGCTGAGAAAAACAAGGTCTCTTCTATGATATAAGCATTCAAGAAGATTGGACAGACAGCAACTGCCAAAGAATAGGTGAGAATACCATCCTGAAGAAAGAAGATATAAAGGAAGACGGGAGATCAATGATGGCAGCGCGAGGTTTAGAAGATGACGCCTGGAGAGGTCGAAAGAAATGGAGAATAGGCAACGAGAAACGGCGACAGCTGTAGAATACTCGCTTTACTACTACTTTTCAATGAAATTAAAATATAAAATGTTATAATTGAGTGCTAGCTGCATAAGTTTTTCGAAACTATTTCAAATTATATTGGTAGATGTGGATGCTTGTCCTCATATGAGGGCGCTCGGATGAAGTTTTCAGCAATACTGAAAATTATGCTTTAGGACAAATGTTTATGCCCACTGGATTTTAATTTTAGTAACTACTTTTTCAAATTAAAACCAAAATAAAATTAAAAATTAAGCAACATAATTACATAATGTTATGATAATTTGTCAAAAAAAAAAATTAGGTTACACTACAAAAATATATTTCAAAAAAGAACACGATAAAAATTAAATTCAAGAGACTCGCTTTTACTAACATATTTTCGAAAAAATCTTGCACTCAGCTAAGATTATATTACAGAAGTGTTTTCAGAAAAATTTCCTTCTGAAGTGGAATGAACCAAAACATTCCACACAGATAGGAACATTGCATTTAGCACAATATGTGCGAGGTTTGCTTATGCAAAATGGGTGCTGACATCTTCGTTTCTCCTGTTGTGTTATTTTCCGTCGAATCTTACGTCAGGCAGCACGCTTGCTGGGGAATACAAAACAGATGCTGATGACCTTTTTTCGAAACTTTCGCCAACGCCTTTCTTCAAATGAGGAATAGCAATTTGTCGCTTGCGTTCTTCATAGAAACAGAATGATTGCAATGAATCAAATTCTATACACAATAAGTTTTGCAACAGCAATGTCAACAATTGTAAAAAATAAGTACCAAAACACTTTTTTCTCTGAATGGTTATTGAGTGTTTTTCTAGGAGCCAATCATATTGATCAACTCCTCCCATGTATTTATTGTAAGTGTGAAGAGAAGCTAGTTGTCAGAGCTAAATCCTTACCCTTTCTTTTTTGCAGTATTTTTTTACTTTTAAAGTAGGATCAATAAAATAAACATTTATTCTAAAAATACGATTTCTCGTTTTTCCTTTTTTTTTCCTCCATCATTTCTCGAAAAAATACCCAGAAATGGAAATTCCAACTTTGAAAAGTTCACTTCACGAATTGTATAACGAAGTCCGAACGTGTTCATAGGTAGTAGCGTAATTATGTCTGTCCGTCGACACTCCCGCCCACGCACTGGCCCACCCACGTTACCACT
>BOPP01000123.1:402793-439315 GCA_017312745.1 Gryllus bimaculatus | reverse complement strand
CCACAGGAAGTAGGGTTTTTCCGTACAAGGGAGACGGGAGACGGGAGACCACAAGGCTTTGGGTGTCTTCCGGCTTATAGAAGATTTTCACTCGTTTTAACAAGCGAGGGGGTGGCCGTGACGTAGGAGGTGCAGTGGCCTCGCCTATATAACAGAGTGTACGAGCGTAGCCAGGTTCTGGAGAAGTGGCAGAACCTCGTGCGTGGTGCTACAAACACTTGGCGCCCAGACGGTGAAATCATTGCGAGCTCAGGCTCGCGAGCTGGAGTCATTAGTTGAGACGCCTGCGGACTTTATTCCTTGGTGACTGCGCGTCAGGGGGAGCGATGCTCGTGTGCGTGCTGCCGAGGTGGAGAGGTTGGTGCACGATTCACGCCGATTTCAATCGGATAAGATCGCGTCCTGCCTGATCGAGGCAAACAGCCGTTGGTGGCCCAGATACGGACTTTGTGTCCCAGGTGCCATCCGGTCACGGAAGCTGGCTTTGTGCGGCTTCAAAGTAGGAGTGCGAATGCCACAATCAAAACCATCTTCAATCGGGTTTTGGATCGCTCCGCGATCAGGTAGTGTCTATATACCGACGCTCGAGACTAATCCGCAAACAAGCGTCCCCAAATAGATGCCATGAGGCACGCTGGCTAATACGTTACACTGCGTCACCCGCAGTGTCCGCCGACGCGTTTCCGCCGTGTTCGGGGTCTCCCAGTTTCCGCACACGAACCCCTCTTCCCTTGCTCCCTAGCCTTTGTGCAGCCCAGTGTCTCTTCCGCCAGCGCTGTCCACGTGACTGATATAGTACGTTTGTACTGGCGACAGATATGACGCCACACATCAGGAAACTCTTGAACCATATAACTGAACAATTTTATATTCTTCGTAAAATATGAACTCAAACCAACATTATACAATCAGTTTAACAACTTACATAAATTTATGAAAGTAGATTTAATGAAAAGTTTTTTCAACATACACAAAGTATAAAATGCACAAGCCTAGAAAGCTAGAAAAAACTACACGAATACATATCTGAGCGACAGTTTACGTTTATACTTGTTGAATGAAGCTTTATGGTGATGCCAAATGTGATGGAGAATAACATTTATATGACATAATGAAAAATAATTCACGGTCCTCAATTGAGAATGTTGGTACTTAATGGGAATAACAAATCAATATAACGTCTACTCTATTTACATAAGATTTAACAGAAACATAATTTTTACTGATATTTAAACCAACTTTAGATGCATTAAAGAACAATGGGAACAAAAATTCAAGAATACAAAGAAAGCCACATTTGATGACACAATATCAAAATAGAATTGGCATGGATCCTGACTCATTAAGGGATATTAGGAAATGAAAAAGCAGACTCAGCAGCAAAAGAAGCCATTTCCCAAAGAATCAATTACTGTAGACGAACAAAAAAGAGCTATGCATCTGGCAAAAATGGAATATAAACAGGGAAAATTCAAAGTCAAAACTACACTTGGCCCGGAACAATGTATGCAACAATCAACCATGCATCAAGAACAGGAAGATTCAGTATAAGACTAAGATCACTTCAACTTGACACGCTCTCATCTCATGTCAAAAACACCAGTAAACAAAAGTGGAACTGTAATCTCTATTCATGCGTATATTCTGTGTAATAATTCTGAAGTATTTATCGAAAATCGTATGAATGAGACTAACCAAAGTTCAAGATGAGGCGATGATCCAGCAACGGTGCGTCGAGGTATATATCAAAGACTACATTGATCAACAAACGAGGGAGCTCAGTACATCAAGTGGACATGGTGAAGTTGAATAAAATGGCTATGTTCATTAGCTTCCTACATACGAACATATGATATTAATCATGTAAGCATGCTTATTATCAAGTTCTAACACACTTGTACGTGTGCACATTCATACAAGTACTCTAAACCTGGATAACAAGAATTCTGTCATGGAATATCATATGTTCGTATGTTAGACAATTTAAGATTATATCCTTAAAACAACAAATATATATCAATCATTCCTGTACAGAGGTGATGGCAACCTACTAAATAGTATAATATTGTTCAAACTTTTGAGAGAGTATGAATATTTCTTACCATTCATAATTAGTCCATATCCGTCAGAATTTTTAAAAGTTATTTAAAAGTTGCTACAAAATATCTGGCGTCGAATATTGAAGTTGTATTAGACTTTTAAGACTGAATTAATAAGTAATTTATATTTAATTCCGAATCACATGTATTCCTTGAACGAGGTCTCTGTCGGCGGTTGTGAGAACTCTGACGTAGATAGTTTCGTCTTGTGCTACTAGAGTTCGCTGTGGGTAACGGGGAATCGGTTGGGGAGACTAATCGAGAATTCCTGTTTCAACATGTCTGTCACTTAATGACCTTGGATGGTAAAAGCAAGGATGTGTCTTCAGCACAGGACGTATACAACAGTTGGTACCGGGAGACGTAGCTCAGGCATCAATTTACGTCATTGCTGGGCCTCTGACCGGGAGGTCCTAGTTTCAAGTCCCAACGTGGACAGGATCAGATATTATCTAGGTTGCTTTCAGTTGCTGTCTGGAGGACCTGCTCCGATCAGTAATTTTGAGTGGTCTTTCCGATAGTACCAGGTAAATGCCGGAGCAATACACAAACAATCGGACCACGGACCGCGTGCGATCTTTCCTTCCTCTTCTTTGTCCTAACCTCACCCCTTACTAAAGCATACCTATGTTCTACTACACTAACACAAATTCCAAGAGACTTGTCGGTAACTTAGTGGCTGCCCTGGCTAGGGCGGTCCCCCCTTCCTGAAAGATATCTGGTTTGGAAAACTCCACTACCCGACAGGTAGGTAGGAGCCGAATCTCACCATCCAACAGGAAAAGATCACCGACACCTCCCACAACAACATGCACTACACTTACGACCTCGTAATAACTTTTTTGTATACCAGTGTTGGCACACACACGGCCACATTAATTTAAATTTGGCTCCATACTTGGAATTCAGTCATTTTGACAATTCTGTGGTGTTAAGAGCAAAGAACACACATATTAAAGGTTATGCTTTGGAATTTTCCCCCAAAAACCGCGAACTCTCTCTCACAGGGAGGAAGCATTCATGTTTACTTTCTCGCGCTTACTTCAGAACTTCGTAAGAAGAGAAACCTATGTAATGCTGCGCGAAAAAAAACGGCGAATTTTCGGGAGAAAAACTCTTATTACAGGACCGTTGCATCGAAAACATGGATAAATCCAAGATGTTAAATTTAGAAAACAAAATTCTCTAACACGAGGTGTAGCACGAGGTATGTTTGATGGTCCTTAATACTGAAAAATCGATTGACGGCGAAACGTCTGTCCGTCTGTGAACTAGGCTAGCGGCAAAACTGTTCAATCGATTCTCTTCAAAATTGATATTCCCCTGTCGATCTGGCTGATGTCAGGGACCCTTGAATTTGAAACCGATATTTTAATTTTGGGGGAAACTTTACAGAGAGTCCCTGGGACATTTTCAAATTTTAAAAAATTGCTACATCAATTATTATTAAATTTGTTTGATGGAACGTCTGAAGGACGTGCCAGAGAACGGTGAAGATCTCATGTTCGTAGAAAACGCTGATTTGAGAAAATAATTTCATTGAGAAAATTCAAAATATTTTTCGCGTCTTCCTACAGCTAAAATATTAAAGATAGATATTTTTTTCTGTCAATGAAATCTGTTCCTTCATAATAGATTTTGAAATAAGATCCGGGACATTTTTTCGAAAATTGAGTATTTTTTTTACGTAATGCTGCGTGGAATTTAGACAATTTTTAATTTTTGCTTAAAAATCTTCTCAAAAACAGCTCCATCGTTTTTAATGAAATTTTGTTGGTGGATAGTCTGAAGGACATTCACGAAAATGGCGCAGGCCTCATGTTGGATAAAAACTGATTTTTTGACATATTGAAAATATTACATTTTTTCGGCGTTTTCCTACTACTACAATCATGAAAATACAATTTTTTTGCTTAATGAAATGTGTTCATCAAAAACAGACTTTAAAAGAAGGTCAGGTTGAAGTTTTCGAAACTATGTGTATTTTTGGTGTATTTGGGCGTCGAAGTAAGTCGCTCCCACTGCGCTTCGTGATCGTAATTTTAGGTGGTTTGATGCATTAGATGTTACGTAAGTTAGAGTGTGCACAGTATTTCACAATTCTTTGTTCGTTTCTTACATTGAAGCTTTTGTTAAACGTTTACAAATTAATCTTTTAGAAATTAATTAAAAGCTATTTGAAATAACTATGTAAAAAAGATTGCTTGCCTTGAGTCGCCCGCTCCCAACTTACTCCCTTGGCTGTCATGTCTTGGCTACCACATAAGTTAGAATTTGTTATTAATTCATATTTCATTTTATTATATATTTATGTTATTTCAATTTAAATTGCATTCTTTGTGTTAAATGTGAAAACGAATGTGAGCGGTCATTGTTGATTGTTGTCACCCATTGCAACGCCATGCAGATAATACGATAACATGACGATTGCTTGTCGTTCGCGAAAATAAAAATGAATACTTTTATATATCTGTAGAATACAGTACAAGAGTACTTAATAATTACTATTATATGAATCTTTTATTTCAGAAACCCGTCAAACGCCAAAATCTAAAACACGTATTAGCAATGGATTATTGTTGCAAGAGGATAGACACATCGTTTAGAGCATATTTATATGAAAACTATTCATTTATCAACTGCTTTAATAAACAAAAATATTTTGAAATCTGAAAAAGTCGGACATTTCTTCTCAGTTTTGTCGAAATCAGGAATTTGGCGTTTCACGGGTTTCTAAAATAAACTATTCACATATTTTTTGAACTATTTGTTATCCAACGTTATCAGTATCATATTATTTATTAACTTTTAAGTATTTTAGTTTCTTGCGTTGTGGTATTTTGTGGTATGTTCTACGATTTCAAATGTGGTTTGCAAAAAAATAATTAGGAGAGATATTGCAGTATAAATAGTATTACATAACCATTGCTAATGGCGAGAAAGTACTTGCTGTTAACACATTCCAATTAATTTTCGCAATTGACAATTTTGTCAAACTCTTTGATGAAACGAAGTTTGAACTCCTTTCAAAGACGCCCGGAAAGTCGCGCATCTCCTGGGCACCGCGCAGGAACAATTGACCTTTGTCGACAGATTCTAAGAATGCTAACCGTCTTCATTATCTCAGAATTAAGAGCTTTCCATACAGAACGCGACAGAATCATATTGTTCAAACATCACAGCAACCAAACGCTGTCACAACGGTTCGCCTCGCAAGTGTAGAAGCTAATAATACACGCGTGTTGACTGCACCGAAGGTGTTATTATAACGTAAAGTCGGTATTATACCTTCGAAGCTTGTGCGCGAACCCCGTGCGAATTTCATTACACGCAAGAATTACAAGCTGTAAGGAGAACGCTTTCCTTTCGCCCAGACAAAGGTAACACTGACAATTTCTTCAATACTCAATGATCCTTACGCCAAGGTGCTAACCGTCTTCATTATCTGTCGTATTCAGAAACTTCAGTCAAAGGATTGGAAAGATGTGCAGCAGTTTTTGCTGCAGTTTCTGATATCTCCAAAAGCTTAAAAACTCACGCTATATTTCGTAGCCTCAACCGGCATTATATTTATAAACGATATTCGGCTGCAAGAAATCATTTATTAAAGGGCATTTGACAGCACAAATGATGGCGTTTTACGGCACGATTGGTAGCGTTATCACGCATTCAGCCAATCGCTGCTAGAGAATCGGGGGGAGGCAGCGACAAACGGAACAGCTGACCACCGTGTTCTCGCACAGATGTCAAATAAAATATCCGAACAGTTATTTAACATATTTATGCACAAGTCCAGGTATGACTTCATCTACATCCACATACACACACACATCCACACACACATATATATTGTGACGTACCTGGGAAGCGGTACTTTCACGACAAATAAATTATGCAAGGAAGGTACATTTTCGTGAGATGGTCTCCAGGAAATTGGCAGCATGAGGAAGATAACCGTCATTAAATTCTTTTGCACATTTAAAAGTTTTAATATCAGACAAACACACTTTACAAATAAGCATTTACAAGTCGCAATGACGCAGCCTTGGGAAACAAGCGCATGTGTCAACGCTATCCTTGAATGTTTTAAAAACACCTGCTTCCTCTAGAGGTAACCCGGGGCCCGTCGCTGGGCAAACCGGCGGTGTCTTCGCAATCTTCGCGTTCGCCCCGGATTCCGCCGAATTCGCCTTCCTTCGGCGGCAAACTCCCTGCCCCACGTAACGGCCCAATGAATTCGCCGGCGTCCACCCCCACCGGTACGAAAATGGTCTACGGTACTGAACGCACACGCGCGTGATTGATGTCTCGCAGTTCTAGTTTTTTCAGCGACCTTCTCCAACTTGCGGATGTCCGTACATACGCCACTGTTATATATACCACCGGGTCAATATGACACCGCATGTCCCATCGCCACACGATTTCCTTCTTATTTAGCTTTTATCATTCTCGTTGCGAATTCCAACTTTCACATCATTCTGATTGGTTAATCATTTCAACCTAGTCCCACACTCACGGCCCACACTCAGTCCTGAAACTTAACTAAAACGACAATTAATCTCTTGACTCAGCACTGCACCGTCCTGCTTCACTCGACAGCCTCTCGCGCACTACTACTTCGCTCGCCCCCGATTTACCCCCGATTTGACCTTGTGTGGCCGCGCGGCCCTTACGCATGGATCAACTCCAATACTTTATTTAATATTAATTAGTATCAATTTTAATTGTTCTTAATACAGAAATCTTCGTATTCACATTATATAATATACATATATATATATATATATATATATATATATATGTCTGTCGGCAATTTAAAAAAAATGAAAATTACATCGTTTTGAACGTGTCAGGGAGCATTTTTGACAATATTTCTTTATCTCCTTAGACTGAAATCTTTGGATGATTTGGATTTTGGATTTGCTATTAGTGCCCCGAAAGTGTATGCAGTAGGTCCGAACTGGCTTAAAAAATGATAATTTAATGTCTAAGACTAATACAGAGTGTCTACCTATTGTATTTTATTATTTGTATTTTAACTGGAGTTCTTTTCGTTTGCACAGAATATGTTTTTCTACGTGACTCTTATAACGATGAACACCTAAATATCCCACTGAATCTGTTTGTGATAGGTCAGTTCGAATCTGTTGTGTTTACGTATTATTTCCTGTTATCAGATGAAAAGCCGTGAAGTATTGGTTCAGACGTGCAAAGTACTTAGCGAGATGAATTCTCTTGAACAAACCGTCAACAGAGAATTGGAACATAAAAACGGGATCGCTGTTATCATCTAGTAACTTGTATACGTGTGCCAGTATATATGTAAAGGTGTAGGCCTATGAAAAATATTCAGAGACATTGGAACACTTGAATCGCAATATTCGGAACGAACATTTGAGAATTGATACCGGGTTCAAGACTAGCGCAAGCTATGATCCGAAGTTAAAGAAGTGCATTCGAAGAAGGTCATTATCAGCAACCATTATAAAACTAGTGGTATACAACAGCACGTACTTTCTCGCAATATTGCTAATAGCTACATGTATGTAATATCATAAAATGACAACCTCTCTCACACTTCAGTTACCATTTGAAAAAGTCTTAAACGAACGCAATGTGAAAAATACATGCTCGCATCTCGCAAAAGGCGGCATATAGACACTAACTCCTATCTGTGCTTATCAACTGTGTATTTCCTGTTCACATGGTCCAGGCGTGTTCGGCAAGGTCTGCCAGTCTGCCAGTTCGACATATCGGAACTTCACTGTGAAGACCATCTTTGTGTTCTATCATAAGTGTTCTATTGCAGGAGCCGTGTTGAAACGATTCTGAATAAATGGTTTCTCATCTTTATTTCATATGTGTCTGCATGTTGTGAGAAGGATTTCCAACCTTACATTCCTTTGTATCCGGCTTACTAAACTACCGAAATTACCTTTGCGAAATTAACTTTCTATGTATTCCATTTTTTCAATATCCATCACACAAAGTCAACAAAATGTATTGTGTTGCTATCAAAAATTTTTTTAAAAATCAGTGCTCTGGACGATAGAGTAATAGTTGATACATCAATGAAAGATCAATTTTCTATTCTATCGTGAGGTGATTTCTATGTAGTGATTTGATGTGTTGACTGTGGCGTAAAAATAAAGAAAATTAGCAAAATACCGTTATTATGAATGTTCGTACTCATTTTTATCCTCTCATATAATTTTTCCATCCTACAAAAGTGTTATTTATTCTTATTACTCGATTAATCCTTTCAGTACAACAAATTAATCGATATTTGCTAGTTTTAGAATAAGTCTTTCTTTTTTTAATCGGGTATAAAATTGTTGTATTAATATAATGAATGCTCATCTACCGTTATTTGTTCAATTCGCCGTTTGGTTGTGTAGCCGGGTAAGTTGTATAGTCGGTTATGCATGTCTTTATCGCGCGAGGTGCCGGTTATCTTCCCTCGCTAGCTCCGGCGTCTACCTACACGTTAGCTCGTAGGGTTTTCCCCAATCAGTTAGCTCCCATCAGTGAAGCCTCTCCCCAGCTCTAACCTCCCGGCTGGTCTTCCGACAAGTGTGTTGGTGTAGTGCATTTAAGTGTAAGTGTGTGTATGTAACAGGCGAGGGTAGGACAAGGAAGAGGAAGGAAAGATCGCGCGCGGTCCGTGCCCGTTTGTTAGGGTACTGCTCCGGCATTCGTCTGGTGTTTATCGGAGAAACCATGGAACACTAGTGATCAGAGGAGACATCTGCTAGAATTATCCTCCCGGAAGGGGCTGAAAACGACCTGAACTGGCTGAAATCTAACTAGTGTCGAAAATCCAGCTGTCGTCTCGACTTCAACTATAGGACATTCCGGTTAGACAATTGGAGGGGAGATCAAACAATACCACACAATTTGAGACAAGCAACTCGACAAATTTGCAAGGTATAGAAATATGGTCTGACGTAAAAATTAATGTATCGGAGGGGGCACTGTTCTGTGCTAAAACTGCGCACCTGTACCCCAGATCAGTGATCCCTCGCCTTGCCCTGATACGCCTTACCCTGATTGCCCTGATATTCCGTCTTGAGTGTTTTTGTTGTATGCCAAAGAAAACAGATATTAAAAACATTGGTCGCAGAGTTATCGAACAAAGCAGTGCATGCTAAGAGCATTTCAAGTGATCGTGATTGTGATAAAACGCCAATCTGTTTTGTTTCAACTATTTTAGTAACTTCTGATATAGCAAAAAACGGGAAACCTGGCTTTTAAAGGAAAGTCTGAAGACATGAAAATAAGAAAACCTGATATCTAATTTCAAAGAGAAATGGTTCGGTATTTAGTGAGTCCTAATCGATGAGTTAGATAGTCCAATTCAGACGTGAACGCAACTTGTAGACACATCCGAAATGCTCTTAAGTACAAGTCACTAATTCGGTTTTAAAACTAAAAAAATAATACCAGGTCTCATCTATACTAATAAAAGTGAATTCAACGACATGTTTACGATATCGATTCCAAAAAAAGAAATATATCAATAGATATGAAATATTTACAAGCTCTTCTTCAGGATTTGACGCAGTATCCATTCGAAGTATTGTAAAGATTAATACAACACAAATGCGGAAAATAAATAATTTAAATAAATTACTGGTAGATGCATATCTACCAGTATGCACTATTTATCGACTGTCGCTATTTACGATCACTATTTATCGACTGTCGCTAAGAGACAGTTTCCTAATGTATTCCGTCAGAGGCCAGCAGCGGTGGGCTAGAACCATATGCCCGATCTCCTTGAAAGATGGCTGCGTACTTTTTCACGCTGGTTTGTGTGCTGTTAATTTTGTTTAAATTATACTAAAACATCAGGCGCTGCAGCACAAAATTGCGGTTAATTTTAATTCAATTTCTATCCCAACTTTGCTCCATCTGGGCTTCATTGTTGCTGGGCGTTGCCGTGTGACGCACAGCGAGTCTGAGGAAGACAGGAGAGGATGCGCGGACGAGAGGAGAGAGAGATGGAGAGAGGGAGAGAGAGAAAGAAAGAGACAGAAACGCAAGGGGAGAGAGAGAGAGAGAGAGATAAAATGACAAACGTAGGGAGAGAGATAGAGTCAGAGAAAAACAGGGAGATAGGCAGAGACAGGGACAGAAAGAGACGAAGAGATACAGAGAGATGGAGAGAGAATCAGAGAGACGGGGAGAGAAAAAGAGATGGATGGGGATAGAGGAAAGGGGAGGGAGATGGAGAGTAGGACAATGTCTGTCGTGTTCCGTTAATAATAAATGAGAATTTTTAGATGATACATATTTCAATATATTTTACATTTTTACTTTCTCGTACTTACCAAAGTGAGAAGTAATGTATGCAACTTTTATTTTTTATTATTTTATTTTATTAAGTATTTTCTAAATTAGTTCACATTTTTTAAATTTTCAGACGGATCATGCCAATTAGGCCTATCTAACATATGATGACGAGTTTAACTGACACACGAATCTGTGTGTTGGACAGTAAAAACTTTTTTGAAGAAAAACAATCATTGATTGTTAAAAAAGAAAAGGATACTTGTGTTTAATTAATTTATTAGAAAATATTTCATAAAGATAGTTCACAAGGCAGTCACTATGTAGAGTAGAACACTATAAAATCGGCTCCAATCAACATAAAACCATTCTTCTGCAAATGATAGTTTTGAGATCTCATTTCTCTTAAACATCGACGAAATGTATGTTATTACCTGGTGATTGTATGAGAACATATGTGAAATCTATTGCTGCGAGAACTCTAGAAAATCTAGAAATTTCATAAAAGTATTTTTGGGTGATTTCTACATTCCTAGGAAACATCACGAACTCACTACACTTGAAGTAGTATATTGCTTACTTCAATGAAGTCTCTAATTAAGATAAAAGATGATCTCATTGCAAAATAACGCAGAGTGAGTCGGTTCATAGGTGATACCTCAGAATATTCTAACAAAACACAAAGTATACATAATATTATTTTAGAATAAAATTAATTTAACGGGACGATTGCTTAACCAGGGCATTACAGAAATATAGGTTGGTACTCACAAATCATTTGTTTTTATTTTCTGTTCTTCACAGACATACCATATTTTTAAGTGTAGGCTTCCGAAACCTCAAGCGAAATTTGCAATCTTGTTCGCCAAGGATCACAAAATATTCTGGCTGACATGCCATCTAGTCGGACGCTCTAAACCATCAAAGAATTCGTCGTCTATCATCTATATTATGTTATCCATCACCGAAATACCACAAATATTCCTTGAAAATAACAGCAAGTTCATACAAAATTTCTGTTTTTGAGTTATCTGCCAGATAAACATTTAATAGCCTCTCGAACCTCCAGATAATTTACCGGGTACTTTAACCACTGGGTAGATTTATCAGGTACACGTAAAACACAAATTTTCAACGTATCAGTAAGATAACTTCTGGATAGACTATCAGACACTTTATCAGGCACCAGTGAAACAGGCCCTAAGTCTGTTTCACAAAATAAGCTCTTGAAAAAAGGTCATGTATAATTTCTTGAAAAAAGAGTAGTTTTTGCGTAATTTCTGCTTAAATTAATCAAATATATACAGGTTTCACACCAACTACAGGCCATGAGAAAAAATGAATAAATAATTTGGGAAATTAATTAATTTAATTTTAATTATAATTTACTAATGAAAATGAGAATATTAATTATATTTTAACACTCTCAATTTTATATTTGATATTATTAGTGAATGCACATAGTTTTGACAACGCTGCGCTGGCAACAGTGCGTTGCTAGGTTCTTGGTTGAATTGCACGTTCTCTATTAATAGCTGAGGTGTTAGTAGCGCAGAAAATGCAATCTTTCAATGTTAGGTAGCCGTTTCCAAGAACGCGAGAAAGTATGTGCTGTTGTAGCACCACTAGGTTTTGTTGTGTGGAAAAACATCCGCAAGCAAAGGCGGAGTCTCTGTTTTGTTACATAAGAAATGGAAGAAACGTGCTAAATGTTGGCATGTTATAAATGAAAGAATAATAACCTTTGGATCAGGACATTTTTAATATTAGTTTTATGATTGTTGGTGTATACGCTCCAAACGATGACGCCATCTTTATTGGTGAAGGACGAATTCTATACTAAATTCTGTGAAGTAATTTAAACTTTAGGTAAAGAAAGGAATTAATTTTACATGGCGATTTTAATGCAAGGGTGGGGAGAAAAGTAAAGACCAAGTAGTGGGTCAATACAATGTAAACATTTTCCAATTTTTAAATAAATAATTATGTTTTGCAATGTTCCAAAATATAAAGATTTTACCGAATACAAGCCTTGAAGTGGCTTTTACACTATCCGAGGGCATAGTTTAATGGAAAAACAATTGTAGCCACTTTTGACAAAGGCTTGGTAATATAATTGAGGCTTCGTGTAAAATCTCCCCCCTCCCAAAATTAATATATGTTTCAAATTCTAAGCCTCGAGTTCATTTAAATCGATCGAAGCATGTCAAGTTTGGAGAAAATCGGCCGAACGGTTTTGGCGCTAGCGTTGATCACAGACACATTTTGCCGTCAATCGATTTTTCGGTATCAAGTATCCCAAAACATGAATTCTGACGTCACAATTTTCTTTATGCTACTTTAAATAGAATACACTAACCACTTACAGTCATGGTAACTAAGTAATTCCTAGGTATTTTAGGATCCCCTCAGGGGATCCTAAATTACCCAGGGGTACCTAGGATTCCACTGGGTTCCCTAGACTTCCCCACGGAACAATGAAGTTCCTTTTCTGCTAGCAGTAATGCTAAATTGCTCCATCTTAATTTACAAATTGTGTGTAGAGTTTAATAGAGCTTCTGAGAACAATTAGAATTTGAGTTGTAGGTAAGGTTGAAATGAATGCATCAGGGCGTTCTATTTTAGCAGTGTTAAATAGTATAAAATATTTCAAGAACCACTTCTCTCGAAATCTTTGCTTATATTTGAGTGTTCGTGTATCTCAAGGTGCAAAATGGTTTAAAAACTTGTGGAAGATAAGGATTTGAATTTTTTTCCGAAAAGTCGAATGTGTGAATTTGTATTTTGTATGGATTTCAAATCAAAATTAATCTCAAAGGATAGTGCGAATGAATATTTGTTTTTCAAAAAGATGGGAGATAGCCAGTAGATCGCCTCGAGACGTGATCCCCAGGGTCTTGAGAACACTGACTGTGGATCTTGGCATAGCCCCAGAGATTCCAACCACCACTAGCAGGATTCTGACGTTGGGTTAAAGTTGGACTGCCAGGGGGGTAACTGGTTGGTATTTTACCACCTTTTCCTCCCTCGCTTTTAGAACGCTAGATCCATCCTCGTAGCGGACAGTCACACGACCACGTGGACCCCTTCCCGGCTTTTTATTACCAGGTCAGGTTTGAGTTAACCCCTTTGGCAACGGAGAAAGTGGCTTCCGTGGATACCACTGTGTCCGATTTCCGGAGCATCTTTCCCTCTATGAAGTTCTTGATATCATCATGACGCTTTATTCTTGCTGGCTTCGTAAAAATGCATTGACCGAGAATGTGATTCATGGTAACTACCGCTGTATGCACTTCCTGCAGTATACATCCTCTCTGAACCTTTCTCTACTAAGAGTAGTTTTATTGGCAGCGGATCATTTCAAAATTTCAATTGGGGTGCAGTGATAAAAATATCATGGGAAGTAATTTACTACATACAGGAAAAATATTTATCCATTTTTTTGTTCCCAGGACCCGGCAAAAAGTTTGAAGAAAATTCGCCCTTTCAGAATTATTTCTCTTCTTGTAAAGGCGAGAAAGTAAATTAGAGGTGAAACAACTATATATACTTTCCCGCATTAATTCTAAATTTTTAATTTTGGAAAATTCTTAGAGTTCAACGAAAATGAAATACATGCTATTCTTTTAAGTGTCCCTTCTACAGATGGAAAAAAATTGGAGTGACTTTCAATAAAAAAAAACTTGTTTAAAAAATTAAAATAGCCTAAATTTCGCGCAAAATTTCAAGAAAACAACTCTTATTTTCGAATAATTGAAAATAACCTTTTTTCAATATCTGTCTTTAAAGAACATATTTCATTAAGATAAAAATTATTATAATTAATGTTGCAGTTAATAATTAATATTGCAGTAGCAAGATGCCAAAATAATTGCACTTTAGTAATTTTCAAAAAATCTGGGATTTCAACGAACAGACCTGCACCATTCTCTGGAGCTATCCGAGGATAATGTTTAATAAAAAAAAATTATAGCTATATAATATCCGTTTGAAATCCCGAAGCCTCGATTTCGTTCAGATCGATGAGGGAATATCAGTTTTGGAGAAAAACGGCAGAACGGTTTATGCGTTAGAATTGATCACAGACGGGCGAAGAAACGTACGGCACCAGACGTTTTGCCGTCAATCAATTTTTCGATATCAAGGACCCACAAAACCTTTATTCTGGCTACACCACGAGGGAAGTAATTCACTATACATACGAACAGGATTTATCCACTTTTACGAAATCAAAGCGGGCAATAAGTTTGTTTGCCTAAAATTTCGCGGTGATAACAAAACTTTCCCTTCTTACAAAGGAAGTGCGAGAAAGTAAATGGAATGAAACAGTTTTGTACCTCATTTAATAGCATTTAAAGAATAGTCTTGCATTTTTTGTTGTCGTTCAAATTCTCTGTTCACAAAGGCGTAATATTTATTCACGAAAACAATGCCAACTACGCCGCGCTTCAAGTAGCAGCCACAGTTTTAACGTTTCATGGCTGAAAAACATTTCGTAATAAAATATACAAATGCATCGTGCCTTTGGAGAGGATACAGGGCGCTTGCGGTGTTCAAGTAGCACACGAAGACAAAAGTGAAATGATCAAGTGGGCATGATATCAATGCTTGATAGGAAGATATGCAATGATAACAGTTGGATTTATCTTTGTAAGCAGTCGGCAATATAGGTGCGCCCTGGGCAACACGCTACCATATCCGTGTCAGCTGCGACTCCGAAAGTGGCAGGTAAGGTTGAAATGTATGCATCATCCATTTTAGCAGTCTTAAATAATATACAAGATTTAAAAAAAAACTTTTCTCGAAATCTTTGCTTATATTTTGAGTGTTGGTGTAACTCAGAGTAAAAAATGATTTAAAAACTCATGGAAAAGAAGGATTTGAATATTTTATGAAAATTGGGATAGGTAAATTTGTATTTTGTACCAATTGCAAATCAACATTCATCTCAAAGCAAGGCGAGAGTGAATATTATTTTTCAAAAAAGGTGGGACTTCTCGCTGTGGATGTCTCTCCCGCCTTTTTTGAGAGCTAATCAACTTTTCTCTGGAGAATGTATTCACAGAATGAATTTTTGGATTATCTATTTAATTGTCTAACTTTTCCCTCCTATTGTCAAATGTTTCCATCATCCCCATCATTTCGTCAATCGTCACCATCATCTCGACAACCGTCTTCATCATTTCGTCAACCTTCACCACACCACGCTTGCATGAAGAAATGAAGTCACCAAAACTAAAGCAAGTAAGCCTGGAATTTCGCGCTCTTTTTTTTTTCTTCAACTTTCCCCCCGCCAGTAGCCCTGGTGAGGCGGGAGTTTATTTTCTTGTTGGGGTACAACATACGCAACATACGAATTTCGCGCTGTCCACGGTCCCTCATCATCTGGATCCATCTTCCGTCTATCATCCTTTCCACCGCTGTCTGCGAAATAGTTCTCCCTCGCCATGATCTCCCCCATCTATCACGTCTCCCATTGTCTTTTATGATTTTAGTGTCATTAATCATTAAACATTTTTATGGTCCTGCTTCGCCACGCCATCCGTTGCCTTCATCTCCTCTCTCGTGTTCTTCCGAATCATTTCCCCCTCGATTAACTTCCGCCGCGCGTTTCAGAATGCAGGGCGCGCAGGCAGGTCTGTTGCTTGTGCTGCTCGCGGCGGCCGTGGCGACAGCGCGAGGGTCCCCGCCAGCCAACGCAGAGGCAGGCGCGGCGCCTCGCGACAGCACCTACCGCCTGCCGGGTGACGTGGTGCCTGCGCATTACGCCGTCCACATCGCCCCGCGCAGGCCGGGCAGCAGCGCCACGGATCAGCTCTACTTCGACGGAACCGTGGACATCACGGCGCACGTCGTCAGAGACATCTCCACCATTGTCATGCACGCCTCCAATAACATAGTGGTAATCGTGAAAAGCAATTGTTAGGGTGTAGGTGTTGTGGTGCGTTATCGTTGGCATTTTTCATGAAATAATTATAAACGTTGTCATTGCCAACAATAGTTTTTATTATAAGAGCAGCTCTCGATGGCTTAGCCATCATCATCAACTGATGTAAGTGTAATCAACTGATGATGATGGAAAACCATCGAAAGCTGCTCTTATAATAAAAACTATTGTTGGCAATAACAACGTTTATAATTATTTCAATTGTTAGGGTTTTTACTTTCTCGCTACAGCGTGCGCAGTAGAGTTTATGTAATGCTGAGGGGAAAACGGCGAATTTTCCGCAGAAAAACGCTCATTGCCTGGTCCTGATAACAAAGCGTGGATAACCAGTTGCTGAAATTAGAAAAAAAATTTCCTCTTACACATGTTGTATCCAGAATCCCTGTCCCTCCCTGATACCGAAAAAACGATTGACGACAAAACGTCCGTCCGTCCGTCCGTCCGTCTTTCCCGGTTGATCTGACTCGACTAGAAGCGCTGAGATTTTGAAAAACATTCTTTAAAATTTGGGGATACTTTACATAAAGCCCCAGGGACATTTTCAAAATTTTCTCAAAATGGCACCAAATTTGTTGTAATTTTTTGAAAGAATAGAGTAAAATACACTTATAAAGATGGCGAACGGTTTTTTACTGTTTACTCTGAATTTTTGAAAATTTCAAATGTTTGAAATTGATTCCAACTATTACAAAATTGAAGATAGATATTTTTTCTTCATGGAATTTTTTTCTCCGTAATTATTTCTTTCATTAAATGTGTATTTTTTTGACATTCTTAGTAGTTTGCGGGCAATACTGCATGAAATATGTGCAAAATTAAAAATGTTAAAAACGATATTTTCACAATAATGGTTTCAAATTCTTTCTTTGAAATTTTGGTAGGGATAGTGCTCAATGTTCCCTATCAGAACGCCTTTTAGCTCTAACCTTTTATTTTTCAATAATTGCAATTATTTTTACTTGTCTATCACGGCGATTTGTTCACATTATTGCATTTATGAGTACATGTGCTTCAAATGATGTCTTATAAAGTTTCTCGAAAACAAAATGATTCTATGAAAATGTGCTCAAAATTGTGGTGGATTGTTTTTCGGAATAATGATTGGAATTTTATCTGAAACGTAACACAAAGAGCTCGGAAACGTTAAATATAGGGATATAATAAATGGTTACAGTATAAGTATTGTCTGTCTGAAATTGTGGGCGTTCATAAATCAAAATTCCACATTTTCAGAAACGCTCAAACGCTGTTTTCTCAAACCCTGTTCCAATTTTTTTTAAATTTCTTATACGGATAGTGCTAATTGCCGTGTTTAAGATGACATAAAATGCATTTTGCTGTATTTTTTCGAATATTACGCAAACGTAATTTCTTCAAATATCTCTCACGTCATTAATGTCAGTATTTCGAGAAATTTGTATACATTATTGCATTTGTGAGTATAAATTCGTCAAATGACTTCTAATTAGTTTTTCGAAAAGTCAAAAGTTTTCTGTGAAAAAAAAGCTTTAATGTTCGCATTTACATGCACTAACGTTTAAACGACATTTTCATAAAAACGGCTCTCAATTTTTCAACGACAATTTCCATATAGAACGAGGTTTTACTTTTCTATAATATTCTTAAAGTAATATTTCTGTTCTACCAGTAGGAAACCAAAAATTTAGAGAAAAAAATGTACTTCGGTCGATGATAGATGATAACTGGCAGAGGATGGGGGGAAACCGATAAACTAGCCCAGATCAAAGACATTAGAAAACTAGTTCGAAAAAGTGTGCTCCATTCTGTAGCACCTCTAGTAACTCGAATCTATTTCGTAGGGAGAGAAAGTATTGTGTTGTTGCAAAAAAATTTGCCGAACATTATGTTTTTGGACCCCCGGAAGAGACAAAAGTCGATTTACGTGTAACTACGTACGTCATATGTATTAAAGCTCGAAGGAAAAAGATTTTGATGTCCCTCCAAATCGGCTCCCATAAGGGTTTTAACAAATAAATGTCAAAAAAATATAATAATAGAATTGAAGATCACGTATACTATGTTGCCCTTTATTAATAAAATGCTTCGAAATTCTCGTTGTATGAAAAGCGGGCTAGAATGAAAACGCGAAGATTGCATTGTAGACAACATGGCAAGTTCGGTAAGAATTGGAAGAATTGTTATTGCTTAAAGAACATCATGTTGACTGATCGTTAAAAAAATTGCTTGTGACTATCAATTAAAGGCATTCAAAGTACTTTCTTATAAATATGTCTAGGTATATCTACGAAAACATCAAAGAGGAGAGGGAGTATTGATTATTTTTGGAAACAGTATTTGATACATTTTTTGGGGTTATTCTTATAACTATGCATAATCATAGCATAGCATTTTTGCGAGATTGCTTATGCATAATCATATGCATATGATATTGCTGAATATAAAACATAAGTATATTCATGAACATACTGTATTTTCGTAACTTTTCTACAGTTCTTCCCTGTGTGCGACGTAATCGCATACAATTTTCTAAAGATTGCGGCAAATTGTTTTTGAAAGAACACAGTAAACTGCACTTAAAGAGATGTCGTAGGTCCGTTTCTCAGCATTAACTCCAAAATTTCTAAAAATTTCAAAAGTTTGAAATATTTTCTACGTATTCGTAGAATAACAAAATAGAAGATTTTTTCTTGAAATATTTTTTTCTCCCTAGTAACTTCTTTCATCAAGCTCAGAAAAGAATACCTCATTCCTTTAATATACACATATCAAGCGATTTGTGTTCATTATTGCATTTGTAAGTGGAAGTGCTACAAATGATTTTAAATGAAGTTTTTCGAAAATTCAAAATTTTTTGTGAAAATGAGCTTTAAATTTCGAATTTATAGTTACACTTTAAACCCATTTTCTTAAAACCAGATCCAAAGTGTTCAACGAAAATTTCTTCATAGGACGAGATTATACTCTTCTAAAATATTTTTAAAGTAATATTTTTGTTCTGGTGTTAGGAAACAGAAAAATATTTTTAAAAAATGTACTAAGACTGGCGATAGATGGCAGCTGGCACAAATATGTGGTAAGACCGAAAAGCTACTCCAGACCAAAGAAATAAGAAGACTAGTAGTACGATAGAGGTCATTCCATTCTGTAACACTTCTCCTTACTTTCTCGCACACATATGTATATACAGAGTACTATTTATAGTCAAGAGAAAGCTATTTTATGCTGCGGAAAATCGATTTCGGGGTTTCAAAGGAAATATACGTTTTGAGGGCTGCTGATACCGAAAAATTGTTTTTTTCGAAACGCCTGTCGGTCTGTCAAACCGACTGTTCGCATCTTTGTGCGTTTGTCCGTCTGCCCGTCCCTTAGTCCGTCCGTCAGTCTATTCGTTCGTCCGTCCGCCCGTGTCCGTCCACCCGTGTTCGTCCGGCTATTCATCCGACAGTTCAACCGTTCGACCGTCCGAGCGTCCCACCGACCGACCGTCCGTCCGACCGCCCGTCCGACCGTCCGTCCGACCGTCCATCTCTGAACACCACTAGTGCCTAAACCATACGTAGGATTTTTTGCTTGAAATGGATATTCGGCGATCGTTTTGGCTCGACTCCAAGCGCTGCGATTATTTTCAAAATAATTTTAATTTCGAGAGGTATTTATGTGAAGCCTCTGGGACATTTTCAAAATTTCCAAAAAAATTGCTCGCACGTTTTTGATTTAACTTTGTTATGGGATAATGTAAAAGGCGCTTAAAAGAATAATGTAGGTCTCGCGTACTTTAAAATCTCTGATTTTTCGAAAATTGCAAGAATTCAAAACTGTTTCGGCGACTTCCTACAACTACTATAAATGTAATTGATATGAATAATTGTTATGGAGTTAGAGAGTTTTTCCCTTAAAGAAATATGTTACTGAATAAATTTTGAAACTATGTCAAACTATCATGTACTATTTTTCGCAAATCTGAGTACGTTTCGTGTAATTTTGTGTTAAAGTACAGGAGAGAAAATACGTGTTTTACGAGTTGCTCCAGTAATTTTGTATAGTTTGTGATACCAATATTCGATTACCTATGTGTTTCTGTTATGGAATTTTCAGATCACTGAACTTAACGTGAAGCGTAAAGGAATTCTTATGGACCTAACTTATGCGAAGAATACAGAAAAGGAATTCCTTACTATCTATCTATTCGATACTCTAAAAGAGAAGGAAGAAATCAACATACAAATAACATACACTGGAAAATTTCCAGAGAGAATGGAAGGTTTTTACAAAAGTACCTATAATTATATCAACAACGTAGGAGAAGCAAATACACGGTAAGTTTATGTAACTGCTCTGTGCTAAAGAACTTTCAGATCAATTTTATTTCTTGGATTGTAATTACATTTTTGACAAAATCAACTGATGTACTTTTAAATTTTTTTTTCTCCGATACGTAATAAAGAGAAAAGAACTGTAATGATGCAAAAAAACGACGTCGAGATTTTGAAGTAAAAATTGTACGGTTTGCTGGCCCCTAATATTAATTTGATTTCGCAACTTCTGTGTCTGGACAACCCTAGAACCATCCATGAATCACATACAACCATACATGAGTCATTCACCGTCAAATTGCACACTCACAAATCGTCCCTATATTTTAGCGACTTAAACGGCTTATCTGAGATCTAGGTCTAGGTCTAGTTGAAAATAGGTGACGTATATTTTTCTTTTTTTCTAATCTTACTCATATTTTCAGCTTTTACAATTTTTTTCGGAACAAATTTGCGCGCGCTAATATTTAAACATTTTTTGCGCAAGTACCGTTTCCTTGAGGAAAATAAAATTACACTTAAATTAAACGTAAAAAATTATACTTTCATGTCACGTAAATGTGATTTTTTATAAACATATTATTTAAATATTTAAAAACTAGTTATGCAATTTTTCACATTAGCCGAGACTTGAATTGACGTAAAAATAATCTATACATTTATATACTATTGTTTGATATATATATGGCAAATTTCAAAGTGGAACATAAATAACATTAAAAACATTGTTTGTCGATCGGAGCACATAGGCAGCCTGCTTCCCGCCGGACTGGGCCTACTCACACTACAGGTGTCACAGGCAAAAATATAAAGCAACTGAGATATGCCATGTTATGAATCGAGATTGAATGCTAAAATTGACAGTCAGGTAATGGCATAGATAAGTGAATTTCTTCGAGACAGAATTCAAGAAGTTCGAATTGGCTCTTCAGTGTGTGACTGATGTTCGAATGTAAGAATTGAACAAAGAAATATGATATAACATACAAATTCTAACTTACATAGCATCCAACTGCCTGGAATCACTTCTCGTGTATGTTCACAAAGCGTAGGAAGTTCGGAGCGAGCGACCATGCTTGAAGCCAAATTACTCAATAAATACACACATTATCAATAATTCAATATGACATTAGAAGATCTGATTTTGACAAACAAATTTCATTAAGAACTAGTGGTGCTATAGAATGGCACAGACTTTCCCGTATTAGTTTTCTATTTTCTTTGGTTTGCTATTCGAACTTGCCACATACCCTTGCCTGCTGCCATCTATCGTCGCCCAATGTACATTTTTTGACATATTCGTTCGATAGATAATGATCTTAAACCCGGAACATGTGGGTTTGATGTACGAATTCGTCGTCAAGACATGTCCTCGACGAAATACTGTGGTATCCAGAAAATTTATTGATCGCTAGTTCTCGTACTCTAACGTGAAGTTAATACGGGGAATGGTAATTATTGAACGCTTCAAAAGTATATTCAATTTTATTTTTATTAACAATTAAGAAGATGTCATCAACATACCTCCCATAAGATTGAAATTTCAGTATTTCTAGAACATCACATTCAATTGTTCTCAGTACTATTTCCGATAACACACTGTTGCATGTACCTACTATGGGCAATCCCTCCACTTGTTGATAATCTGTTTTATTAAATTTAAATATGTTGTTTTGTGGCAAAAATGTGACTAACTTCATTTTTTATGAATTTGGAAGCGGTAATTCCTCCTGTTTCTCCCATAAAATCTTATTCAGTGTACTCGTAATTAAGCTACGAGAATTAATGGGTACAATCACTGTATGTTCAATGATATCAAGATAATATCTTCATCCTATTTAACCACTGTTACTTTCTTAAAAAACTCAAAACTACTATTTACTCAGAAAGTATACTGATGTGCTATCAACACTTTCAAAACTTGTGCTAAGTATTTTAACTCTTTATAAGTCGCATGTCGCAAGTTTTAACATATTATATGTCACATAAGAATAGACCACCAGCTTTATTGGTACATCGCTCTTGTGTATATTATCATGCGATTTATAATGTGTCCAAATACTTAGCACAAGTTTTGAAAACCTTGACAAGATTTTTTCCCTTAATGAAATCAGTTCCCCAAAGATAGATTTTGAAATAAGATCACGATCAATTTTTTTGAAAAATTTAGTACCTTCGCACAATTTTGCGGGAAAGTACGGGTGGAAAAGTACGTGCACCACTAGTTACTTTCTCGCTACTGCCATTTTTTTTAAATTTGGTTTTCAGTTACCGTAACATGCGCTTAATGGAATTGTCCAGGTCTCATAATGGAATTGTCCAGGTCTCATTTAGATAAAATTCCTAATTTTTAAAAATTGTATAAATTTAAAAATTTTTCTGCTCTCTTCTTACAAGTAAAGTTTTAAAGATAAATATTTTTTCCTGAATGAAGTCTGATACCTATAGACAGATATTGAAATAAGACAAGGATTAAGTTTTCGAAAATGGAAGAATTTTTTCTGAAATTTTCGATGAAATATAAGCAATTTAAAACAAATGAAATTATTTTATCAAAAAACTGCTCGAATGTTTTTCTTTAAATGTTCTCCATGTATGTAATAAGGAACAGTAAAAAACTTTGGTACTAGCCTCATATTTGGCTATCGCTCCATATCTTCGGAAATTGCAAAACGTTTACATTTTAAAACTGCAAAATTGAAGACTAAAGAATTTTGGTTTTGATTAAGTCTGTCGTAAACTAGTGGTACTGCACCAGGACGTAATTTCTCGCGATATAGCTAATAGCTGTGTAGTATTATAATATGGTAATTTCTCTACACTTTCATTACCATCAAAAATCTTAAACCAACGAAGCGTGAAAAATGCATATATTTTTTTAATTAAAACGTTTCTACGAAAACATATTTTGCCTTTGAATTCAGTGCATTCACTTTTTACGTTATTCCATTATTCAGTACACCACCTTTTACGTTATTTTTCTCTTTTGTATTGAATTCCTACTAATATTATGATTTTCAAATATAGTGGTAGCAGTCAGAAAGTAAACTAATCGTTTCCGAAATATACAGATCTCATGTATTACAATATCTTCGCATGTAGTTGAACAAATTTCGAAATGTCTATTGGCGAATTTTTGCTTTTAACTACATTTCCCCGAAATATGGTGAAAAGAAGAGTTTGGTTCAACGTCTATTGAAGTTCAATAAAAATATTTGAGACGAAATAAACAGTATAATGATGTGTGATATTAAATTGTGTTTCTGAATCAAACTTTGTTGATCATTCCAGCGTTCTCTTCGCAACTCAGTTTGAACCAACTTATGCCCGGAAAGCCTTTCCTGCCTTCGACGAACCGAGATACAAGGCCACATTTCAACTATCAATTGATCCTCCTCCTGGATTCAGTGCTCTCAGCAACACACCGGTATATGATCGAAAAATTAGAAATGAGTAAGTATGAGTGTCCTTTCAAGATTAATCTAAAATGCTTTCGCCATTCAATGATTTCATTAATTGCGACTCCCAATCCAAACTAGTTTTTTATACGATGCTCGGTTTCCGTACGAATTTTGTAATATTGTATAATGTTTAACAATACATTTTTTAACGTCGCGAGTACTTAACCTACTTCATTATACCATGTGGAAAATACGTTTCATCGTATTTATCAAAACAATTTCTAGCAATTATTATAAAATCGGATGACATACTAATGTATGGTTTTACAGTTATGAGAATGACATTTGGATAATTATTACTAATCAATTTTTCACATTTCTTTTACTTTTCGCTCTGAACAGTGTGATTTATATGCTATAAAATAATTTGTAGTACATTTTCAGTTGTGTTACCTTATTTTCACATCCACCGCGATCTTGAAATCATGTTTAGGAATGGAAGAAAAATCGACACGATCATTTTCCAAGAAACGCCGAGGATGTCGGTGTATCTCTTGGCGTTCCTCGTGTACGAGGAGGACACCTACGCTCACACTGCAACATCCGAAACCGACGTCCCTATAACGTCGTGGGCACCGAAAGGAGACATCGACGCCGGGCAGGCGCAGTTCAGTCAAAGCGAGACACCGAAGATCCTGAGCGTGATGGAGGAGTACACAGGCATTCCCTTCGCCCAGGGAAACATAGAGAAGATCGACGAAGTGGCAATCCCCGACTTCACCGCAGGCGCGATGGAGAACTGGGGGCTGATCACCTACCGCGAGGACACTTTGCTGGTTGACCCCGACCAGGGTACCGCGCACGACCGCCAGTACGTCTCCGAGGTCATCTCGCACGAAATCGCGCATCAGTGGTTCGGAAACCTGGTCACCCCCAAACTGTGGGACTACGCGTGGTTGAGCGAGGGGTTCGCTCGATATTTTCAATACTGGATTCCCGGTCAGGTGAACCCCGACTGGCGGATGGAGGAGCAACTGTTGGTCGACATTCAGCAATCGATATTCGAGGTCGACGCGCTGCCGTCGGCGTTGCCTCTGACCACGCCGGCCTACACCCCGGACGAGATAGTGGAGCGATTCGGAGCGATGAGTTATGACAAAGGTACGTGATAAATACTCTATATCTCAGTGCTGATAAACAGAAAAGCAGTAAATATAAAAAGGGAAGAGGCGTGTTAACCTTAGACATTATTTAAATGTCTTGATGAACGTACACTCTTCATTCTCCAGCCAATATTAAAGGATGCGTTGTGGATACTACACACACAGCTCATATATTTTCTACACATTTATTCAAACTGATAATTTTACATTATAGAACATGTAATATAATTATTGAATTAATTAAATATTCCTAGAACAATAAGCTCCACTAAACACGGGTGCGTGGCGTAGACGTCAGACTGCTCGCCTTCTGATCTTTGATCTGAGAGGAATGCATGGTGGACTCAGAGGTTTCTTCGGGGCTATCCCGTTTACCCAGCCTCTCGTTCCGCCATCTTCTCCATTTTCATATCCATTACTCACATAATCATTTTCACCACATGATGATTGATTGATTGTTAAAAATGTTTCTGACAAGGTGAGCATCTAATGTGTTATCATGTGAGTTCGGGGCTCCACTGTCAAAACTTTGGAAACACTCAATGAATTACAAACTCATTCGCTTAACTATCAACATAATCAGCTTCACTCTGCTTACATGCATAATTATGCTGCAAAAATGCATGGAGAAAGAAAAAACACACAAACAAGTCTGAAGCCATACTCTTATTAGACCGTTCGCGGCGGTACCCACATACTATGTTCTCGGCTACGAAACACAAATACACAAAAGGAAACAGTAACATAATCCTAATAACAACAATATCTACAACCTTTTAAATTCATATCCTCTCTTAAATTCACAACAATTTACTTCTTAATAACCCTTTAAATTCTTAGTCTTTCTTGACGGAAACGATACCCTTTGTTATTAAATTGTCAAAAATGTTACTTTGTTAAAAATGTTACAATTAACAATGTTCGCAATGAAGATGATATAATTTGCTTTTTTGTGGAACCCTTGTTTTCTCTGAAGTTCATCGTTAAGTTCTTTGATGGCGCGGAACAATCCCCATGGAATCCGGCGTCCTCGACGTCGAGACCGATCCAAGTTCGTAAGAAAAACAGCAAAGAACGTTACAGGAGCGTGACCCCGGCGCGGCTTCTGTCCCGTCGCGGCGCCTTAAGGCCCATTCACCGTGCAAACATTAGCATAAGCAAGGCGTTAACGTAAAAGTTACGATAACGTCCATACGCGGACTTCTTCACAATGCGTTCGCACAAGCTTAACATGTAAGACGTTAATTTAAAAGCTTGCAAGCTTCCCTGCTTATGCTGAAGAAATTAACATACGAAATGAACGAATCACAGTACGTTAACTCATACTCGAGAATCGAAAGAGGAGTCCAGTCGATAGACAAACTAACGCCATATGGGCCATGAACACAGTCGATACCTCCAAATCGATTCTCACATCCAACCAATAATAAACTAGGATGTCTCACAGCCAACACAAATTCTTATTTTGCATACGTTTATGTTAGACATTGTGAATACTGCAGTCCATCACTTATGTTAATGTTTACGTCTATGATCTTGTGCTTATGTTTTCGTTTGCATTGTGAATGGGACTTTACTTTTGCGGCGTCTGCCAGGGGCCCGCGTCGCAAAATTTTTGCTTGCGGCAGGCCTCGGGGCGAGGCCTCAGGGGCGGCAATAATGTCGCGCTCTTACCTGGCTACCATGACGGATATCTCAACTGACTCACTCTGTGTGGGTACGAGAGTGTCCGGGCAGGCTTGTTCAGCAGGAATCACGGCCAGGCTGCATCACTCAGTTTCCTCTCTGACTCGTCACCACAACACTCTTTCAGTATCTGCCTCTCAGTCTCTGCAGTGTTTTCGCTCCTGCCCCTACTGCCCCTCCTGTCTCTCCCCACCCCGTCCAGGAGGGAAGGTTGCCCCGCCTGGGCGTCGTAACTAACGAAGGAAGGAGGAGCATCTGAGTTTGAGGCGGGCAGACTTACGGAGAGACAGACGGACAGACAGAGAGACAGACGGTCGGACAGACAGAGATACAGCCGGACGAGCGGGCGGGCGGACGGGCTGGCGGACGGACAGACGGGCGGGCGTGCAAAGCGGCGGCAGACGGCGGAACGGGCTGGCAGCGGGCGGCAGACCACGCAGACGCGGCGTGCAGACCGGGAGACGACGGACGGGGCCTCGGTCGGGTCGTCGTCGACAGACAGACAGACAGACAGACAGACAGACAATAGACAGACAAAGATAGACAAATAGACAGAATAGCAGACAGACACACAGACATACCACACACAAAAGACAGACCCACACACAGACAGACAGACAGACAGACAGACAGATAACAGACAGAAGACAAACAGACAAACGCCAGACACCAGACAGACGGACGGATAAGAGACGAACATTTCAGTCGGACGGCCAGACACGCAGACAGACGGACGGATGAAGAGACGAACATTCAGTCGGACGGACAGACAAACGGTTGGATACACGGACGTATACAACGAGGGACGGACGGATAGATGAACATATGGAATGACAGCCGGATAGATAGTCGGGTGTTTTGTCGTCAATTGAGTTTTCGTCACCAAAGACCCACAAAACAGGCAGAGAGACGGTCGGGTAGACGGTCTCTCTTTATTCTTAAATTTTCTCTTTACTACATGCGTAGTAACAAGGCGAAAAAATAAACATTTGTTTGGTTCCAGGAAGTGCATTGATACGCATGATTCAAAATATTTTGGGAGAAGAGAATTTTCGAAACGCCTTACAAGCATATCTTGATGAAAGGTAAGGAGTGCCAATATTATGTTTAGTAAGTAGGGAAACATACACTCAAAGTAAATTTTTACACTATTTATTATTATTATTATTATTATTATTATTATTATTATTATTATACAAATTCCAGTAGAAAAAAACAACGAATATTCCAAATTTAAAATTAACGAAAATATTTGTATCACAAATTTAAATGAATTTACGAAAACGTCGTAAACAGATGTAGGGATCACAAATTTATACTAGATATTATTCACTTCAAGATTAAAATAATCAGATTTATAATATTAATTGTTCTCTTAAAAATATTACATTTGAAAGAGATTGAGAAATTTCTAGAATCGCATATTTGTTTCAAATCTGTTGGAAAAATTTGTCCACAAATCATTCAAAGGCAGCCTTCCACGATTCGAATAAAACTCACACTTTAAACGTTCCTTCTATCTTTTCAAAATCGTTGATCCTTACCAACAATAATTCACTGTTATTTATTTTAAAAATCTCTGTTTACTTAATTTACGTTAGTGAGAAATATTTATTCAAATTATTAATACTGATGCAAAAATATTTTTACTTCGTACTATGCAATTTTACTATTTTTACATTGCTGATGGAAACTGATTAGATTCTTAATTACAGTACATACCGTTTCGTATTGGATTATCTCATAAAACATGTGAACATCATAGAATAAAACATCATAGATCCATCTTAGCAGTGACGTTTTATACAATGTACGCACTAATTACTAACGATATAGACTCGACTCATTAATTTTCAAAACAAAACTGAATCATTTACATATTAACACCGTCATATACTCGTGACTATTGACTCCACCTTTGAATTAACGAACATTATTGTCAACAGTAAACGTAGTTGCACTAGTAATATCTAAACGTTCCTTTTGCAAAAAAATTTCCTTTTTCTAGTCTCAGAACAATTTGTTTTCATATTTCTTTTATTTACAATACAAACTACATTAGCAGAGGTCTGAAAAGTTTCATTCAGAATACAATTACATTACCTTTCTCCGTCTGTATTTGCATCATTAATAATTCGACAACTGATGAAACCATTCCATTACAATTATTCTAGTGAGTTATTTTCTGCTCTTTATATGACATCCGTTTTCTATGGTCGACAATACATTTTCTGCATTTTTAAAAGAAAAGTGACAGCACTAAATAAAACCTCGCACTTAATATGTGAAACGGCTGAAAAGTGTTAATTGAAGTAGAAGATTAAAAAAATGTCTCATTCCTTAACTCGAAATCGTGGAAAAAGAACCCACTTTCCAGCCTTTTAGAGTAAATAATTTATTTTTACCTGATATCTTATTGCTCCTTATTGTCTTCGATACACACTGCATTACTTACCTGGATCGAGAGGATCGAGGTTACGAGGGAAATATGAAAACAGTAGAATAATGCTATATGTTCTCTTATGGGGGGGGATTTATGGGAGAGAAATATGAAAAGAAACAACGAGTTGAGTTAAGATCTAGTAAATTAAAATTAGGTAAAAACTAAAACCATGTGTACGGACGTTAACTGATCTCGGGCGAGAAAAAGCCCTCGGTTTTCTTTTTACGCTAGATCATTAGAATTCTTATAACGTCCATGGTGAGTAAATAACTATTATGTCCGCGCAGGAAATTCGACAACGCTACTCCAGAGGACCTCTTCGCAGCGCTTCAAAAGTTCGCGCCTTCCGACGTCACGCCAGAGTTCCTCTGGGAGGCCATCGCAGACTGGACGCGGAAGCCGGGCTTCCCGGTGCTCACGCTGGAAGCGTGGAGCCCCGACACGGTCTTCGTCACTCAGGTGATCGCTCATGGTCCTCAATAGCACATAGTGTTTCGTATTATTGGTAACAGTTACGTAATATTATAAAACAGCAATTTCAATCTCATTCATTCACTATCACAAATTTTCTCAAGTCAATAAAATATTTTTGAATATGTATTGAAACTCTATCTAGAGATATTTCCAGTATGGCAATGTTCTCCTGCATTTACACATTTTCTATTCCATTACCTCTACATTAATCGTTACTAGTATTTCCCTTAGACCATTATATCCATTGCCTTTTGTTCTTCCTCAAACATTTTGTCGTTTTCAATCGTTCAGTTCAGTCTTCTTCACACAACACATGCCCTACCTCTACATGAATATTAAAACATCAACAATCCCCATTTTCAGAAACGGTTCAATCTAAGCGACATCAACAGCTACCCCCTTCGGCTGACGGAACTCTACTACGTGCAGTACCAGATCCACCACCAGAGCGGCGCGAGTTCCGCGCGCCTCTGGTCGACGCCGGACACGTCCATTAATTACGAGGTGGCGGTGGAGTCGACGGAGCAGTGGCTGGTGGTGAACAGCACGGGCTACTTCCGCGTCAACTACTGGGCCGCCAACTGGCAGCGGCTGGGGGCAGCGCTGCGGGCCGCGCCGGCCGTCGTGGCGCCCGCGGAGCGCGCGCAGCTCGTCGACGACGCCCTCAACCTGGCGCGCGCCGCGCTGCTGCCCTACGCCACCGCGCTCGACTTCGCACGCTACCTGGCCCGCGAGACGGACTACGTGCCCTGGACGGCCGCCTTCTCGGGCCTCGACTTCCTGGGGCGGCTGCTCGCCAACGAGGACGAAGAAGGACTCTTCGCGGTCCGTGCTTTACTCGACCGAGCAGGGTGGCGCGGTTCTGGTTGCCATTGTTTTTACTGTTGGTAGTGGTAGTTGTGGTGGTAATGGTAGTGGTTGTGGTGGTGGCGGTAGTAGTAGTAGTGATAGTGACAGTGCTATACTTGCTAATGGGATCGAGGTAGTGGGTGTGATGTGGGTGTGATAGTGATTGTGTGGTGATAGTGATGGTGGTGTTGATAGTATGGTGGTGGTGATAGTGATGGTGGTGGTGATAGTGATGTGTGGTGATGATGGGTGTGATGTATAGTGATGTGGTGTGGTGATGGTATAGTGATAGTGATGGTGGTGTGATAGTGATTGGTGGTGTATAGTGATGGTGGTGGTATAGTGATGGTGTTGATAGTGATGGTCGGTGGTGTGATGGAGTGGTGGTGTAGTGATGGTGTTAGGTGATGTGATGGTGGTGGTGAAAGTATTTCATCTTGTGGTGAGCGTTGTGGTAATGCTGATTGTTGTAATATCTGTGGTGGTGGTGATTTCGACGAATAATCTGGTATGGTGGAGCTGAAGTTTGAGGTGGGAAGGGTTGCAGTAATGTCTTTGGTAGTGTCGGTGATTACAGTGAATACCGAAATGGTATCTCCGGCGCCGGTGGGGGTTATGGTGGGGGTGATGGTGGTGTCAGATGCGGTAGTATTGTCAGGATTGATATAGTTGTCTATGGTGATGGTAGCGGTATTGATGTCAGTGTGATATAGTTGCGATGTTGTGGCCCATGGTCGGGTATGCGTTGTTGTGCCAGTGGTAGTGGTGGTGGGAGATATCCTGAGCGTAGCAGTAAGCAATCCCACCCAATAGGACGTTCTGAGCTGGAGCCCGAGGAGCTACGCCTCTGACAGATATACTGTCTGTAGTGGCTGTGGTATTGTTTCTGTTAATTTGTTGTTTTCAGTAATATTCTTTGTGAAAGCGCAGAATGCAAGACTGTTGTGGTGATTATTGATTGTGTTGTTGCGGGTAGTGTCTGGAATAGAGGTGGTGGTAGTTACAGTGCTATGGTGGCTGAGAAATTAGGGTGGTGGTGATGGTGGTGGGGAAAGGTAGAGGCGGTTAGTAGGGTGATGGTGGCATATGGTACGATGGTAGTTGCGTAGGAGGTGCGTGAGAGGTGGTCGATTGTTAGGGTGGTGACTTTAATGGAAGTTGAATAGTGGTGTTTGTCGGATGGTAGTGATGGATCTATTCGCAGGATGGTCGTGATAGTATTGATGTATTGCAGGGTGTTAAGGGAGGGGGGCATAGTTGAGGTGGCTGATGTCTGTAAAATGGAAATTGTTGTGGTAATGGTGGCGGTGGAGGTTGTGGGTGAAGTGGGTCTTTGTGGAGACGGTGGCATTGGTAGTTAGAATGGAAGTCGCGCGGATGCTGGTGATTATTTGATATTTGAATTTAGAAAGCTAGATAATTCACCGTCTCAGAACGAGGTATTGTAGCTCCTAATACGATTTAGCTTGGACGCAAATGCCTTTACTATGTGTCGCATGGAAAGCCTGCATGTTTGTTTATCTCACAATCTGACTTCTCAATTGATGCGACGAGCCCGCAAGTAAGTGATGGTGATGTGACATCCCTTCGTTTGTTGATGCAGACGTGTCCCAGGTAGCAACGCGGAGTAATCCAGCAAACTCTCAGAACACGAGCGTAGAATTGGCTCGAATCTGATTTGCAGTTAATACAAGAAATTTTTGATCCAACATTATGAGTCATGAGTTATAAATATGCATATTACGCCTATCTTAAATGTTTAACAAATAAAACAAATCGTACTGCAAATATGCTGAAGTAATGCAAAATTCGAATGAGTTGGGTATGGAATAATAAAATAAATAAATAATAAAATTTTCGAAATCAAATTTCGTATGTGAGGTGTGTAAGTTTTAATTCGCATTCCAAATTTTCTTTCGCGCAATCGTTACTAAACTTCTGTCCGAAAGTGGTGTGTGTGTGTGTGTGTGTGTGTGTGCGCGCGCGCGTACGTGAACCGCCCGTGGGGGCGCGTGCGCGCAGGCCTTCCTCCTGGAGCTGCTGGACGGCGTGTACGCGCAGCTGGGCTTCGCGGACGAGGGCTCGCACCTGGAGAAGCTGCTGCGCGCGCAGGTGCTGGCCCGCGCGTGCGGCGCGGCGCACGCGAGCTGCCTGCAGGACGCGCGCGACCGCCTCGACGCCTTTCTCCGCCGCGCACAGGAGTAAGTTGAAGGCTCCGTGTGTCGAGAGACGAGAGTTCGCAAACAAATAGGATCATATATATTCATTAAAGCTGCAAAGAGGACGATTTTGATGTCCCTCCTATTTGGCTCCCAGTGAACTGGTTTAATCAATATTTACTTGGCTGTCCGGGTGACGCCGCGTCCATGGCGATGGAGCCGACGTTTCGGTCGCCATTCTGCATTACGCCCTGAGGACGTTTGCAGAATGGCGACCGAAACGACGGCACCTTCGCCATGGACGGGGCGTCACCCGGACAGCCAAGTAAATACTGACTCCGGCCGCGGAAGCCTACGCTCTCACTGGGTTTAAACACGTGAGGTACCAAAAACAAGAGAACAAAATTAGGAGTGGAGAACACATTACTGAACAGATTGCAGTTTTCCTTTATTAATAAAACAAACTACGAAATTTGCGTTGTTTGAAATGCGCGGCTAGAATGGAAACGGCAAGACGGCGTCATGCGCATCTTTGCTAGTTCACGGGAAATGGAAAAGCTGTTTGTTCTGCTAAGAGAACATCGTGTTGTATGATCGTTGTATGATCACACACGAGTGTGTGTGTGACGATCAATTGTCATGTACGGTCAGGACGGACGCTTTGAGGAAAAAAACGTTTTCGGTATCAAGGGGCAACAAAACGTGAATTGTGACTTGAACGGTTGCCAGAAAGTAATTTACAACATTACTGCATATCCCCCACTTTTTCTTGCAACATTCCAAAACTTATGTTTCTACGAAGTAGTAAGTAGAAGTAAAAATAAAAATGTTTATTTACGGTATCAAAAATTTTGTTCAAAACATTTTTACTTCATTTCGCTTGAGATACAACTTGCTGAATTATCCGACTAAGACTCTTGATTGAACTTCTTGCACCAGCTAAACACTTGTTTCTCTGACTGCGAGAAAGTGTCTAACTGAACAAATTAAACTCAATTATGATGAAACCGAAAAATAAGACTCTTATCCTTCAGGGAGTCAGTGAATAGGCGTTCTTTACCATTGAGGATATGTAGCAACAATTTTATTTAAGGATTTCAGGTTAAATTCATGATATAAGTAGCTTTTATTCTACAGAACTCTAGAAAACCTACAATCACAACTTCTAATAAAATTATATATTTAACACATAGATTACAACTAATTTCTAATCATATAATTAACGTCAAAATATGATGTGTATGGCGATTTATTACTTTTTTGAAGTCGTGGATGCTTTTGTTTTTCCATTTTTATTACATTCTCCCACAACCAATATTTTTTAAAGGATTAGAGAAATGCTTAGGCAGCATTTATAGCTGTCACTAATATGAACAAATATTTCGTGTAGGATTGAACCAGATCTAAGGAGCGTCGTCTACTGTTATGGTGTGAAGGAGGAAGGCACGGACGTATGGGAGAAACTGTTAAGCCGACTTCAACTCACCGAAAATCCAGGAGAGCGAAGCTTGCTGATTTCGGCGCTGGGTTGTTCGAATGATATCGACATCCTTCAGTTGTAAGTTTCTACTTCAGTTACCAGGTGTATTAGCTATTTGGTTAGTACGCTTTTGAGTATATTCCGGCATATACTGTACGCCTAAAAATTACCATGAACGACAAAATGGAAAATGCGGTAACAAGAGAACACTTCACTAATGTTTTATCTCATTGTGTAACCACACATCAAATATTCATGTAAATCACGAATTTTGAACAAACAATTCATTAAAACTAACATCACATACTTTCTCGTAATATTGGTAGTATTGGTAATAATGTAATTTCTATCCTACTAACACTTCAGCCATCTCTTGGAAAACACTTAACAAAGGAGATTCGAAAACCTCGATTCGACCTATCTAAACTCTTGAATCGTTCGCCAAAAGGAAGCGTGTAAATATGTTCTAACTGGTTTAATTCCTCCAGATACCTGGAGTATTCTCTGAATCCCGGCGTGGTGCGCTCCCAGGACGCCGCAGCTGTTTTTACTGCTGTGTACAGCAATCCACGCGGCGTCGACCCAGCGTTAGACTTCCTTGTCAATCGATTCGCTGAAATCCAGATAGCGTAAGTATCGCTCCTATTAGCATAAACACCCCGTTTCAACGATGGTATTGGATTTTACGAAAGATTATAATAATATACTCGTTAAATTTGTGTTGGAATGAATTTTTACCTATTAGTATTCGCTAAGCCATCGCGGACAACAGTCTGTTAAAGTGGTAATGGAACATGTTTGCCAAAAATAATTGCCTCTTCGCTCGCCACGACAATTTTTCTTAGATAGGTGTAAAGGCAAAAAGTATTGTTTAAATTACTGAGGTTATTAAATCCGATTTTGTATATGTAGTGTGTGTTACTGAATGTTTGCCTAGATTACTTTGCAAAGCCAGCAATAGTAGTTTTAATTGTAAAACGATACATATTGCACGAGAGAACACGCTAATACTATTTAAAATTAAAGGTTAATTTATTTTGTTGTGTCTAAGAAAAGGAGTACTTATTGCAATTTGTATTGATTGTGGTTTTGCAGATATGCTAACATGCGAGATATCAACAACATTGTACGGGGTATTGCAATGCATCTTACCAATGAAATACAACAAGCTAAGGTATGTAATTATTTTGTGTAATTTGTCTTTGCAGTTTCAGAAAAGTCACTAAGTTACTGAACCATCGTATACACAAAGTTTTCTTCCTACGTTCGAAATGCACCATTCATATTCATCAATCATGAAGTTGCAAACTTAAAAAAGTAGTCATTGAAAACCCCACAGGGACGCAATATTTACGAGATAATAAAGGAATTTAGAGAAACATTTGGAGATATATTTAACGGTGCTTAAATGAATCATTTTACACTAAAAATTGAAAGATGTTTATTGTTACAAAAATTCCTGTTCGACCCGACAAACACATTAACAACAGTATTAAATATCAATAAATATTTGCACCGCAAATGTAAGAGCTTTCGGTTAAGATAATAGTAGGTCTTCAATTTCGTGAATCCCTGTCAAACAACCATCTCTGCAGTCAAAGTGCCATACACTTAAAAATGCGTTTTACCGTTTGCTTCTATCCTTATTCGCAATTTGAGCTTTCAGAGAAACCTCATTTGTTCAAGAGGTGACCACATATTGAACTACCTAACCCTGAGCGGAAACAGTAACTGAATGAAATTTAAAAAAATAGGAAGAAAGAGAAAAATAGAAATGCTGAAGAACTCACGAGATTACCATCGTGTCTAAACACAACACAACATTTAGGCGGCCTTATTTCGTCTTTGGGAAGATCTCCCACTATTCATTCTCGCGTGAGATGTCATCTCTTCCACCCTGCGCGCCAATAGCAATCGACTGCCCGATTATCCTCGCTTTGAAAGTCACGTCGACGCCATTGTCAACGAAATCGTTGCTGTTGTCATCGAAATTGTCATCAAAATCGTCGTCACATAGCCATCTTCATCTTAATAATCGTCGACGCCATCGCCATCTTCATTATTATCATCATCATCATCATCATCTTCCCACGGCGCTTCATGGAACAACCCCAGCGCGGGAAATCAAAGGGCCAAAGGAGGGGAGAAGGGCGGCAGCGGAGGAGGACGAGTAGGGTTGCCACCTCTCCGGTTTTAGACCGGAGACTCCGGTTTTTGAGCTTCATCTCCGGTCT
>BOPP01000123.1:388601-401999 GCA_017312745.1 Gryllus bimaculatus | reverse complement strand
TAGTGTTATTGCTAGTACTAGGTAGCATGTGGCTGTTGCAGCGTAAACACAAAACGGAACCGCAAGCTACCTGATGATCTTGAGCTGCCAAAATTATCTGCCGCTAGTTCATTTATAAAGCGATGTATAGACCTAGTAACTTCCGGGTGTCCATCAATCTCGGTCAGACCACTTCCGGCACATCAACCAATGCAATTTGAGTCGTCGCGGTCTTCTGACGGGGAACTGACCTTTTTTCGGATACAGTCGAAAATTCTAAGAATTACACAACGCTACAGTGAAATTTGCCTCAGAACAATAATATTTGATTGCCATGTAGTTCAATGTCCTGATGACAGTTGTGAAAACCATTTATCGCTATTATCTAAACATTTTTTTGGAAACGCAACTTTATTTGCGCTCGGTTGCGTTATTTGAGCTGTCGCGGCGCTCATCACATTCTGTTATTTTACGAATATTATTGTTTTAGTGTTGGGATTAGAGAAGGGAGGGGGAGATAGACACTTAGGGTAGGTAAAGGGAAGTTGCTCTTGCATCAGTCAATCGATAGTTAGATCACACAGTATCTATTCTTGAAGTGTTTAAATCGGCTAACGTGAATATTGTGGCGTATCTTTTCCAGAAAACGTGATATGTGATGTAACATTTCTGATTTCATTTTCACAATCAGCGCATGCTATTTATTAAAGAACAGATACTTTCATCACACGGCAAGACACGCAGTTGCAATTTGTGGCACTGTGTTATCTCTAAAATACGTGTTTTGTCTTTCGTTCTTCAAGCGAGCTTTGGGTGACTAACGCTAGCTAACATAGCTCATTCAGTTCCTCTCAGCAAGATAAAATCAACTGCCACAATTCCAAGCCAGTTTTCTCGAGTAGATTCTGGGAGAATTCCAGAAAAACACGTATTTTTGATATAGGTAGTACCTACGAGTAGATACGTGAAACCCTGTAAATTACTACACTCTTATTCCCGACATTTACATAACATGAATCGATAAAACTTGAATCCTAAGACTGAGTGTAATGAAACCTAATTTTGCAATCACGCAAAAAATTTAAACAAGTATTTTAATCGAAACTTCAAGTAACTCTCTATGCCCAAAAATGGACGATGTTTAAAATTTATTTTCTTTATAATTTTATTTACAAAACAAGTCTTTTGAACATGAAAATACCAGTCAGAGGCACCACGGTACACTATCCTTCCCATTCATGTTTTAAATGCCAAAACTTTGTCTTCCAGTTGATCCGGTTCTTGAACACCCAAGCGGATGTGTTGGGGGAGAGTGGCAAGATAGCGGAGAACACAGTGCGTGCAAATGTTGAATGGCTCTCCAACAGAAAAGAGGAAGTACTGGGTGCGCTTCGGCACACCGATCATTTATGAAGTGGAAATCCTGTTCTTCCCATTTTACTTCAGGAACAGTTGCCAACGTATTCAAATGACAACTAAGTTTCCAGTATTCAACCATGAAAAATAAAGTATATTTAAAATAGCGTAATTAAGAATTGGAACATATTAAACAAGATAATTATTGAGAGTAGAAGAAGTAGTTACTTTAAATATGAGTATTTTGAAACTTGAATATTATATAATAAAAACAAAATATTATTTTAACATTCTGTACAAGAAAGTATACTTTTATTATCTGTGTATTTTTTAACTCGTGTTTATATCTTGTAACCTGCGTACCCTACATTTTCCCTTTTAGAACGATTTTTCCAATGAAATTCATTTCCATACAAGTATATTTTCATGAAGCTCGGAATACTAGTCTTAAGCTATTAAAATTGACTCTTTTTGGGTGAGATCTAAATAAGTAATACTATATGATAAACAATTATTCTAGAACTAACTTTTTAAAATTATCAAACATTATTTAAGTAAATAAATGCTTTGTATTTCTTTCGTGATAATGAACATGGTTATTAAATTAATTTAGATACATATTTGCCGCTATTATTCCTAGTATCCCATTTTTAATCATCATTACATAACGAAATTTTGCACTTTGTGAGTGTTTAAGAAAGAACTTTAAAATGTGAAATATTACTTTCATACAGCGTTATTCAGATTATTATTTTATTGATAGCTAGTTATTGTGTAATGTATATTTGTGATCAAAAATAAAATAAATATCACAAATCAATATTCGCATTTGCTTTTTTAAGAAATACTACATTACATAAAAAAAAGAAAAAGAGTAATGATGAATGTGCTTTGACTAATAGTAAATACTTAAGGAATCATTTAGTAGGGCATGCATTAGTTTGGCATCTGGGCACAAAACTAAATGCTAAAAAGAAATTTCCAATATTACTTCTTAAAATTCCTAATTACTTCTAATTTGTGGATCAATCCAGAGACAGAAGATTCTATCAGGAAATAAACAAGAAATAAAAGAATTAATTTATTATTACGCTATTTGAGATTTTTTGCAAATAGAAATGTGTAAAAACCGTAAGAAGTAACGGGTGCGCCGTAGGCGTAGTACTTCTTCTTCCCTAGATGTTTCTCCGTACAGAAAACGGAGAAAGCTGAGCCCTCTTGAGATGACCCTCAAGGCTTTTAGGATCAATTAACTAAATTGTTCTCAATTAAATTTGTTCGAAGAACCAAATTGTGACCATGTTACTCAGTAACATGGTCACAACTCGGACTCTTTACAATGGTGACAATTATATAAATTCTTCTAATTTTTACATTCCCGTATATGTTCTTATATACAAAGTAGTATATATAGTATAGGGAATGTTATGCAATGCTGCAGAAAGTCGATTTAGAGATTTCAAAGCAAATGCACGTTTTTGGGGGGCCCTGATTTTGAAAGTTTTTTTAAAACGTCCGTCGTTCCGTCTGAACACCACCAGGGCCTAACCTAAGATTTTTTTCTAAATTGAAAAACCCCTGTTCATGTGGCTCGAGTCTAATCTTCGAGATTTTGAAAACAAATCTTTAAAATTTGTGGGTACTTTGCTGAAGCTCCCCGAACATTTCAAATATTTTCTCAAAAACCACTCAAATTTTTTCTTTAAATTAATTTGTAAGAATAGAGTAAAATACACTACTTAAATGTCAGAGGTCCGATTTTCACTTAACTCTGATTTTTCAAAAAATTCCAAATTTAGAACTTTTTCGTGCGTTTTTCTATAACTTCAAAATTGAAGGTAGAGTTTTTCCCTCCAAATAAAATGTATTCTACATAGCGAGTTCTTTCGTTAAGATCACGTACATTTTTTTAAAATAGTAGTTTTCGAGAAATATTGCGTGCAATATTTGCAATTGAATATTAAAAATTACAAACCCAAGATTTTCTCATAAACGACTTCCAAATTTTGTTCTTACAATCATTTTACAGACAGACCAAACTACGCTAGAAATGGAACAGGTCTCATTTTCGTTGACCGCTCTGAATTTTTGAAAATTGCAAACGTCCGAAAAATAGAACGTTCTATTGGAAAACCATTAGTCACATCTATGATAGCTGTAGTATGGCTATCTGAGATGTCAAAATGCTATATCCTAACCGATACGCGTTTGTTTTGTAATTCAATATACGGTCTAATGAACAATCATGTCAGTCATTCGTTAAAGGGTTCGTTGGTCTCAGTTTTATGGGAACACGAGAAAGGATGTGAATTTAATTGAAAGTTTGATTTACTCGTCGAATGGCTGGTTTCGATATCACAATGATATCTATAACCCAAGTTTAATAAAAACCTGTAATGAAATGAAAAAAGCTTTTAATTTTAATGTTTAATTTTGGCGTGTTTTTACTGATTTCTATGCGACCATTTGGTATTGAAAGAACCTTTTCTCGCTTTGAAAATGTGTGCTTGATAAAAACAATAAAAATAAGAACATACATCCAAGCACTTTACAATAATTCTTTATTATTTAACATCTGCCATGTAATCTAATACATTAAGTTGTACATTTCATAAACAAATAGAAACTTTGATATAGAAGGCGGGATTATGTTTGCATGATACAAATCTCACGTGTCATCATTGATTTGTGTGGAAGCAACCTCGTCCTGCATGCCCTTTTCAAGCAACTCTCAATTCCACTACATGCATGCACTAGGAAGCGATCCATATTATGATGCTTGGAAATTTAAATCTGACAACTCTTACATGTTGACGGAACGGAACATATATGATTACCTATTTTATTTGATTATCCTATTTTAAAAATCTATAAAAATAATATCATGGCACATCAACGTAAGTACTTACAACTTCCCGACTTTTGCAGTAATTGCGTAGTCGTAAAATTAATGGAGTTGCAACAAAATCCTCTTGAAGGGTTTTGGATCGACAGTTTCCAATGTACAGGGCCAATATCGTAATTCACTTGACAAAAAGAGATTTTCCGTATATTTCGAATACTTTTTAGATTTCTTTGGCAACATTTTCTATTGTAAAATTGATTTGCTTTAAAAAATATCTTCTGTGAAAAATTCAAATTAAATTATTAACAAATAGTTTAAGAAAGTTATCTAACATTTTTGTACATATTATGAAAATTTCCTGACAATCGTTTAAAATGCTTATTTTGTTTCCCTTCACAGGACATTCTGATTAAAGTGATGATTTATTGCTATAAATACTATACTATTTCTTTAAAATATGAAAGTATCAAATTTAATATTGTTATATTTAATTACTATTTCTTTGACTTCAGGAATTTAGTTTTAAAAATGAAAGTCCATGTATCCACATCATATAAAAAGAAAACAATTCCATAAGCTTTTTGGAGGGAGAATCATTTTTTTCTTTTGCATATTGTAAATAAAAATCGTATTAATCACAATACAGAAAAAATGAAAATAATAAGCAAAATTACAATAAAATTATTGCGCTCTACAGACTGCAATGTAATGATTTAACAAAGCAGATCAGCTATCACTACTCGTGAATAATTTTACGAACAATTTTATAACAAAAGTATCGTAATATTGAACGAAATTATTAAGTACGAATTAACTGAGTCACAGCCAGGCCCCCTTCAAGAATGGATGGTACACTTTGATACAAGGGGCCTTCTTTTTCAGTATGGGTAAGGTCACGTATACGACACAATACACATTTTCACGTTGTGTGTAAATGTTATTCACTTTATACCAGTTACCTCAAGTTATACAATTCGGATTTTCCTTGACAAACGAGTTATTTTTACAACTTTTTCCGAATCGCAACTGTGTTGCTACTTTGTCATGACACCAAGGTATCAAATAACACGAAATTATCCAAGTCTCGAGCATCTCACATTGGCGTAGTTTAACTGATGCATTGGTATGTGTGAAAACAAATAATGCAAGATTTGATATTGCTTACAATTAATTTAGATGCGCTTTATGGAGAGTGTGTGGTAAACTCCAAAAGTCTAGTATTTATAATCTCGCTTGCAAATGATTTCTCTGCAAGCACAGAATATATTACCCTAACATCCTCACCTTCAGGATAGGTTCAGTTTCGCCAACGAAATACTTCATATATGTTGCTGGCACCCCAGCTCAAGGGATGTCAATGGAAAGTACTGTATCTTGTTCCGTCGATATTACTGAACATTCAGCTTTGCAGGTTGAAAAATGCACAGCATCATGTTTCAAACAATAGTGGCCATGAAGACTGTCCATGAAGGTATTCGCACTAGGACCAACGTACTACCGAGTGCCAACAATGGCACGGATTACCTCGTACCGCAGAGGGTGGATGTTGAAGTGAATTCACTGAGTGAAAAAAATCAACTTAGATCGTTCAGCGAGGAATTCTGTTCCAATCATCTAACGTTTCGCGGAGCACATTCAAAGCGCCCGTTGCCTTCTCGGCCAGACTAGCGCCACGGCACACTTCGTATGCTGAAATATGTGGCATCTATTAGCTCTCAGAATTATTGAGCAGGATCCACTCAAAGTTGCGCAAAAACTCAAAACTGCGACACGAGGAGATCCTGGTAAAGCTGAGAACTGTACAAAGTGACGAAGTAGTCGTCGTCGACTTGTCCGCAGCACAAAACGTTCGAAACGGCGACAGGTGGATGTTCAGGGAGAGCTTCACATGGTGAGGAAGTCGACGTCGACGTGCACGCAGCTGCCCGACGCCAGGTCGAGCGCGCTCGCGGTGATCTCCGTGCCGCCGAACACCATCCGCGTGTGGATCTCCCGCGGGCGCGTGGGCGGCGCTTCCGGGTCGTCGCTGCTGTCGCCGCTGGCGCTGGCGCTAGCGCAGCCGCCGCCCGACGACGACGACAGGTCCAAGCGCAGGGCCCCGCACCTCCGCACGCCAGGGTCCGTCGTGAACTGTGGGCAGGAACCCCCTGACATTGTTTGTTTGTTTGTTTGTTTGTTTGTTTGTTATTCCGGGTACGTCAGATATACCAGGTTACGTAGTCCCGTAAGTAGAGTGCACGTTTTTGGTCGGGAGGTGGCGGTCGTCATTTCCTCACTGAATAACTACCTGTCGTCGGCTAGCGTGGGTTGCCCCAACAAGCTACCTCCCACCAGCCCACCGCCCCAGCCGACACAAGCTCGAAGCCATGTGTGGCCCATTTGTTAGGGTATTGATCGGAGAGAGCATGGAAAACTACCGATCACAGCAACGTGCCTCTAGAATTCTCCTCCAGACAGCGACTGAATTCGACCTAGCTGACGAGCTAGGGTCGAAAATATTATCGCCGTCGGGACTCGAACTTAGTATCTCTCCGTCGGTGACCACAGTGATATCAGTCAATGCACTGAGCCATCACTCCCGGTAACCCCCTCAAATGCAGTGACCTGAATACACATGAGTCATTTGAAAGCTAAAATTAATGATTGAAAGTGGCACCAGCCTATGGCGACATACGATCTGTTGTTGTGCTGGAAATGTTGCAGATGTGCTTTTATTGAATAACTTTGCCAGAAGGCTGAAGAGTTGCAACAAGAGCGTCACGTGCAACAAGAGCGATTCGTGCAACAAGAGCGATTCGTGCAACAAGAGCGACACGTGCAACAAGAGCGACACGTGCAACAAGAGCGACACGTGCAACAAGAGCGTCACGTGCAACAAGAGCGTCACGTGCAACAAGAGCGTCACGTGCAACAAGAGCTAATCGTGCAACAAGAGCGAATCGTGCAACAAGAGCGATTCGTGCAACAAGGGCGATTCGTGCAACAAGGGCGATTCGTGCGACAAGGGCGATTCGTGCAACAAGGGCGATTCGAGCAACAAGATCGATTCGAGCAACAAGATCGATTCGTGCAACAAGATCGATTCGTGCAACAAGAGCGATTCGTGCAACAAGAGCGATTCGTGCAACAAGAGCGATTCGTGCAACAAGAGCGATTCGTGCTACAAGAGCGATCCGTGCTACAAGTGCGATCCGTGCGAGAACGAAATTAACAAGTCAGTCTTAGAATCGGATAAGCAAGGAGTGCATAAATTGAAGAAAGATATGCGTGTGGCGTTTATAGTAAATATGATGCTCGGAACATCAATTTATCAAAAGAACCGAGATGTATATTTCGGAGGGTATATCCGGTATGTTTTGAAAGAAGGTTCTCGAAATAGGTTAGGTGAATCGACATTTTAAAGGCGATACATCGAAATCGTGTAACAAGTGGGTGACAAAGTTTCAAAATAAAAAAAAAATTATAAAAAGTTTCAGGTGAAGCACACAAAAGCGACTCTCGCCAGAATCCGTCGTGAGCAGCGGTCACAATCCCCTAATACACTGTGCTCCTCACGTGGTGGTGAATTTCAAGAAATTGGGAAGGATATCAGCCATTTAGAAATTATAAGGAATTTTCCTTCCTCTTTAGTTGAGAACACTTGCGCCGTCAAGGAGACTTTTAAGCGGGGTGCAAAAAGAGGTGCGAAGTATTTGGTCGAGAATGACACCAACTACATACACTTAAACACATGTACATGAGACTTTCCCATTTGCCAGTCACCAGTTGGCAGTCGTTCGCTTTCGCAAAGTCTGCTGATGAAATGTTTGGAAAGAGAATTTCCATTGGACCACGGTCCACCCCGAAACTTCAATGATACTTTAGTACGATCGACCAGTATAGTACGTGTATTATAAATTGTATCAAAGTTACAAAAAGAATTAAAGCGTAGACTGCCGCGCCAGAGTCAGTATCCATTTGGCTATCGGGGAAACGACGTGTGCGAGGCACAGGTGCCAATTTTTCGGCCGTCATGTTGCTATCTTTCTCAGGGCAAAAAAGACCTGATACTAAAAAAGGATTGATGCTGGATTGAAATAAATATTTCGGAATTGGTTCGCTCATTAGATAATTGTACTAAATTGTCTTTTTAAAATCACATGATATTGTATTATGAATTTATTTATATTCCCAAAACATGTAGAGACTGATTCACGTGGAGCGCGACAGAGCGCCGGAATCCGCGTGAATTCCTGGCAGGAGCGCCAACTGCCGTGCCTTAAATTGGTTTGTATCAATAAAGTGTTGTACGAACCTCTTGTGAACAAATCAAATCCCCCGAATATTCGGTATCGAGATGAGAAAGGGGGTAGCGGATAAAATGGAAGAAGAGTGCTAAGGTTAGATGTGTAGAAACTTAGTGGAAGGGTTTCTAATAGTACCGATAGAAACTACAATTCTAGGAAAAGAATGGTTCAGCAGTATAAAGCAATATACACAGCGTAAAACAGTATAATTACAATTACTTATTTTAGAAAGCAGTATTTCACGAATTTGTACGAATTCCAAAGAAGGATTTTAAATTTTATTTAGGTCATTCATACACGAAAGGAATAAAGTAAGAATCATATAATGTTTGATTTAGAAATTTGACTTCTCCCGTGATAATTTAATTATAAATAACACAATTACAAATCGCACAAAAAACCGTAAGTTACAAAGGGGTTCAGTATGTGAAATGTGGACATTATGTCAACTAAATTAGTATGACACGTAAGAAAACAGTACCACTTCGGTGTCGCCCAATAAAGCGAAAGTTGTAAAACTGATTTTGACAATTATAGGACACTTCTTTGAAACATCTGTACTAGTTCGTGTTATCGAAACTAGCTCGTTTAAAATTATATTCTTAAACTGAAATTTCTCTTTCAAATTCTTGGGTTTCAAATTGTTTCAAAATGATTGTCTTCAAAATATATTTTTGAAAATCCTTTCTAAGCAAAGATGAAGGAAAACGTATGTGACATCAAAACGGCGTTCGTCTAAAACGACAGACAGGGAAAAAAGTCCCTGTGCACTAAAGAATTACTTATATTTTGTATTTCTGTACACAGTGAACAATACATTTGCCAAAGAGGTCAATATGACGGTGAGATCAATGATAGAGAAATATTCTACAAGTCACAAAACACTTACGCGAAACGTTTTGAATGCAACAAACAAACATTTTATGTATCTGAATGCAAAAAAAATTCAGAAATTAGGTTGAAATCTCACCCACTGTACTATGTCGGCCAAGGCTCACCGTTTAAAGAGCATGGGTTTCATGCTACTCCTTCAGTTGACTGAACAATCACGGCGCTCAAAATGAATGTAAATAATCATTTCAAAAGCGACAAAAAAAGATACGTTTGACATTTTTACATTCCGAGAGTGCGCGGTTTAGTGACAACTGCTTCGATATCAAGGGCTAATGACTGCGTTGGAATAATAAAAGCTGTGACCGATCATGAAATTAATGAAATAATTTGAATATTTTATTTAGTTTGCTCACACCTAGCTTATGATCGAAGGGCTAAGAAGAATAAAGAACTATCACACACTGACTTAGTTTTCAGATATCGAGAGTTTTATTAGAACATTCATAATATAACTCAGCATATTTCAAAACCTTTAAATACAGTAAACTTACATATAAGTTCACACTGATTTAAATAATAACACATAAACAAATAATATTTGAAGTAATATTTAATACTAATAATTCAATTTTACAAAATATGTGGGATAGCCCCTAGTTATAATTGAGGGGCTCAGTAGAATCATGTATCATATGCTTACTCATTATCCTTGACAATCGAAACTTCCCTTCAAAACTTCCATATTCCCGTGAGTTTACCCTTCACAGGAGCAGCACGAACACCCGATTAGAACGACTGTGTTAAGGTGTACCGGACTCTTCGCATCAATATTTCATTCAACGTTTCCATTTCTAAAATATGCATTATTCTTACTCTTAAATGTACATTATGTATGAAGAAAACAAAGAAAACCGGTTCTTATAATTTTATCGTGCTTCATGCGAAGGAATCGACGCGCTATCGCGAGGATACTAACAATATCGTGATAATGATTACGTGAATCCGCGACAAAAATGGCATTTTATATATAATCTAATCCTTTTGGATGTGTTCATATTTCACATGCCAAGTTGGTGACAAGTCCGAAAAAAAATTTTTCAATGCAATTTATACCAAAGTTATGGCAAGGGCAGTTTGTAAGGAAAAGGTAAACAGAAAACGATTTCACAGAATTTAATGTTGAAGCGATGAAGTTTTCAAGAGTCATATTGAACTATTTCTTCTAAAATAGCTTCAAAATTATTACTTATCTCTCTTGAAACTGAAATATCGGGAACACAGGTAAATAAAATAGACCATTTTCATGAAATTAATCATGAAGTTCTATCACGCACATTCAAACTAAGGATGTCTTCATTTCTCCGGGTTGCCGTTTATCGTTCGTTTTCATTTTCAGATCTCGCCGTCTCGGGAGTCGATTAGGGATCAGGGACAGGATAAGGGATAAGACCCAATGAAATTATTTTAATAAGGGTTTTTTACCTTTGTTCTTCGGTATGAACACTTTTACCCTAAGCGAACTTGATAAATAAAAAAAAATGTGTAAGCTTTGGCAATGTGCAACCAATCTTATTATGTCATTTCTGCTTTATACTCTGATGCACAATTTTACTACGATATGTCAACACGGAAGACATTTTTCAATTTCATCTTCACACAAGAACGGTATAATAACTCACAAGAAATATCGTCTATCAGACATCAAATGAGCACACTGCTCAAATAGCGTCACATGGCAATCCTGGTTGAAATTAAATGTTAGTAGAGACAAATCAAATTTATGACGTTTCAAAAAACTTTTTAATGAGGTGAACTATGTATATATCAACATTAAACAAATAAAGTTCAAAAAATATTATTCCGTAAATTCTTCAATCCTTCCATTCTTTCACCTTCTTGTTTAAGGTGGCACTAAGTATTTCTCAATGACTGCGTTAACGTTTGGTTATTGCAGAAAATTGTGGTGTTGTATTACAGTAAGTGTTGCTGGTGTATTGGACATTTCAGTTAATGCTTTCGCAGTATGCTCCTATTCAAACGTCATCAAACTGGTCGTAACCGATTCTTTCCTTCTCGCTTTCAAGGCGAATATTCATTTTTTATAAATAATAAAATCTTCTTTTCTAGGAGTATATTTATCAGAAACATCTAAGCAAAGAATAGTATGTTCGTGCACCTATTTACCTGTGAAGGTCAGCAAGCCAATAACTGGTCAAAGATATCATTATCGTGCGTTAGGTATCAAAGCAAGCGGAGAATATAATGTGTGGGTGGTCATGCAACCTGCCCAGGCCATTTGATTAGTGACTTGGAGCCATTGCGTGTATCCCAGCGGGAAAGAAGTAGCGCAAGCATTACACGGGGAAACAAAAATGTCGAACAAGCCGTATCAAGCGACATCACCGCTGAGGACACTTCCGAACCTGTCTTTTAGCTCGTCATTGAAAAAATAATGTTGTGCACGTCATAACAGAATATTTCCGTGTATTCTACAGGGTCACTGAGCGTATCTAAACACAGGAACTCAGATGATAGTTTCAGGAACTAAAATACTTATAGAAAACAATATAATAACTCGGAATATTTAACAATAGAACGCCCAGCGGAGTCGTTTCGACCCCGAGCCTTCCACGTTACTTCTTTAAAGGAAATATTGGAGAAATATTTATTTACGACACTGTAAAATTATTAAAAACAATAATTTGGTGTGTAATAGAAGTATAATGGCACAACTTGATTATATTTTAAACAATTATTTTCATTATTGTCCCGCGAAATCGAAGTTACCGAAACATGTTGAACGGAATCCGCAAGTAAACGGACAAAAGTATGAGTTGAAAAGTAAATTTTAATATATTAACAATATTGTTGCAATAATAATAAAATGCTATAAACATTTAATTTGAAATATCACAAGTTTCATATGTGACCCAAAAATATATTTAATTTGTTTATTTGTTCGCAAATTAGATGTTCATTTTCGCATATTACGTTTGGACAACAAACTTGCTGTATAAAGAGAACATTCCACAAAATTACCTATAAAACATAATTTCTTCTTAGGTTAACAAATAGTTCATGTAAGTTCTACGTACTTCTCAAATTGATTTAAGCGTACTGAGGAGTCAAAGAACAATGTCACCGTACTTGTATTATACTAATAACTTCTAATTTAAAATTAATTTACTAATATACCATGCACCAGATCTTTTCTTACTGCCAGTGTACGCTGACAGCCATTTAAATAAAAAGAAATAATAAAATTCTGGACCAGAGCACTTCACAATTTCGCAACTGGTGGTCTTATATAATACATTTTAAAGCATTTATCTTCAGATGAGAGACTTCATGAACTTCCTTTCACCTTATTTAGAAAGACAAAGAAACCAATACCTGAGCCTCGTCCGAGTCTGCGCAGTAGATGTTGATGAGGATGGAGGACTGGGCAGGCAGCGCTGGCGTGTAGCGCCGGACCACGGCTTCCCCGAGCGCCACAGACTGCTCCGCCGAGACGAACTTGTCCAGCACGTCGGCACACCACTGCACGCCGTCGCGTTCTACCAGTTTTTCTGCGAGCACAAAGCACATTGTTCCTTCTTACGCGCTAACTTCTTGGATAATGTAGACATTAAAGCCCACATGAATGAGGAACGAAGTTGTCGTAAGAATGCCCTTCGAACAGTCGCGTAATATTAACGCCCGTTCTTCATGATTCACGAAGATCTATTGAGTGGTTTTCTTGAGATGTTTGAGAACATAGGTGACAATGTAACGCAAACGGAAGCAACCTTCGAACAGTCGCATAATATTAACGCCCGTTTTTCATGATACACGAAGATCTATTGAGTGGTTTTCTTGAGATGTTTTAACACATAGGTGACAATGTAACGCAAACGCAGGCAACCAATCGGACAGACTGAATTTGCATTTTCAGTCTAGGAGAGTTTAGAGTTAACAGCTGTCTTCCCTTGAACCTCGAAACATTTGATAAGTATAGTAATCTTACGCAGGAATCGAGTCTCGCAATAATTTGTTTCAAGAATGTTTAAATTAAATTTTAAACAATTATAAAGCAGTATTTGTTTATCTAGATATAAT
>BOPP01000123.1:375578-385701 GCA_017312745.1 Gryllus bimaculatus | reverse complement strand
ATGCGCTAGTGTCGCCGGATACAGCTGCTGGTAAGGCTCGCCAACTTTCGCCCATAAAAATTGGTCAAGAAATAGGAATACATTTTGATTATGAGCGATTTCTGAAATAAATTACAAAAGAAGTTAAATACTATGTTTTTATCTTCTAAAATTCATTTATTCATAATAATACACGCATAAAGGAAAAGGTAGCGCGAAAAGAGGCACGATCTTTTGTATCAAGCGCGTGTGTTTGCGTCCCGAGAACCCACACGCGTTTTAAATAACGTTGATAGCAGTTCACATTTTAGTTCGTGTAAGAAGGCGATGCTCTAGAGCGCGCCACTGTAATGGTCTCCACCACGTTATATGGGAGTTATACGGCCCGACAAGTGGCCGTAGTCATCCTGGCTGCCGAAAACTTAGTGTCTGTCCTCGCGTGCCTTGTTACACTATGTGATCAAAAGTACCCGGACACGTGGCTGAAAATCACTTACAAGTTCGTGGCGCCCTCCATTGGTAATGCTGGAATTTAATAGGGTGTTGGCCCACCCTTAGCCTTGATGACGGCGTCCACTCTCGCAGGCATAATTTCAATCAGGTGCTGGAAGGTTTCTTGGGTAATGGTAGCCCATTCTTCATGGAGTTCTGCACTGAGGAGAGGTATCGCTGTAGGCCGGTGAGGCCTGGCACGAAGTCGGCGTCCCAAAATATCCCAAACGTTTTCAATAGGATTTAAGTCAGGACTCTCCAGGGCTTGTCCATACCAGGGATGTTATTGACGTGTAACCACTCCGCAACAGACCGTGCAGTATGAACAGGTGCACGATCAGGTTGAACGATGCAATCGCCATCCCCGAATTGCTCTTCAACAGTACGAAGCTAGAAGGTGTTTAAAACGTCAACGTAGGCCTGTGCCGTGATAGTGCCACACAAAACAAAAAAGTGTCAAGCCTCCGCCATGAAAAACATGCCCACACAATAACACCATTTTGGACGTGACCGGATACTTTTGATCACGTAGTGTATGCCAGGGATATTTTGAGTATATTCTCTACAAATTTTATCTGCGGCAGCAATAAAGATGATTGTGGTATACCCTGAGTTGAGTCATTTCACGGCCTTCAAACTTCCTTATCGATGCCTTCCACTCCGCCGCGAAGTTCGGGCTTATCACCCGTCGAGTGCTGCCGTTTTCCGGTACAGCAGTTGTCATAAGAAAAATTATCCACGTTCCTTACCGCAAAACAAATGATATTTGTAATTACAGAGTTCTCAAATGGCAGACATCGTATAGTGAGTTTTTTTCGCAAACCATACGCGAGTTCGCGCGGAATATTATAAGGTGTGCAATTTAAAATATTGCATAACTCTGAAACCATCGAAATGTGTAATATTGTGTGTCATCGTGTTTGTGGGCCTTCCGATTACTGTGGTACTCTCAATTTGTGGGTATTAAGGGACATTCTGAATAGCAGGCGTACTGTGCGCTTTAACTCGCATTTTATTTTACTCTACTCTCTACGATATAATACTATTGTCAGTAAACAATTTGTTTATTTGGTACTATTTTCTAAGTATTTGAACAACAAGTATTAATAAATATATGAATATTGAGATTAACGCCTTATAAACTAAGTAATAGCTACTTAGTGAGGAACGAATTTTGCCACTGCCCTGCTACAGAACTCACTGAATTACCCGATATGCTCTTACTATTGTAAATAACTATGTAAATTTTCTTCACTGATTTTGATAATTATTCACTGAAGAAGTAAATACAAATATTGATCTTGTGTTTTGTGTGTTCGTTATTGTAAAATTGTCTATATTTAAATAATTATGTTTTATTAAATTAATTATATACATAACACTAATTAGTTACATAATTTAAGTACCATTTGAATTCAATATTAATCACAATTCAATAATTGCTTTGTATTCACGTATTCTATACAGATGCTGCGTTTATTTTTGAGAAGTTTCGTGATTTATAAAATAGAGAACTTATTCCACTTCTTGAGCCCCTTTCCAAAATACGCTGTTCGGTTGAGCGCTCATTTAAGTCCGTTAGAAACTAAACCTTTCTAGAACTACAAAGTCTAAAACAAGAATGTAGAAGTTATAAAAGTGTAACTAAAAGAACATCCATGATTAGAACATACAACATATTTCTCTTTTTTGTTCTTATTTCTGTAAATGTTTGCTGAAGTAAAAGAAAACTCAGCGCCTTACCTGTGGGATCACTACCCTTACTCGAGTGCTAAAGGCTGTTCGCACTTCGTGTTGCAATAACTGCGATTCTGCAAAACCTCCGACTAGGAACAAGTACTGGATGCCGTGTACTCGCGGGCTGTCGAGAACATCCTGAATGTACTGAAACAGTAAGAAATGTTCTCAGAGTTGGATTAAAACACACAGGAAATCAATAATATTTGCAGTCCCCCTTCTATGTGGATAAATCTCAATTTCTTAAAACACAAAAGTTCAATCAGTCATAGAGATTGTACGATGAAATGGAGTTCAATGTTCACGGAGTGAAACGAATATTTATTTAAAATTACCTTTATTGCCTTGATCTATTAACTAAATTATGATATGTGTTTCCTCCGAAATTTTTACTTTCTCGTATACGTTTTCATTCTAGCCCGTATTTCAAACAACGAGAATTTCGTAGCTTTTTATTTTCTCGTATACAAACGGAGAAATATACTTGGTATAGAGAAAGTTATGTAATATTGCGGAAAATCGATTTCAAGATTTCAACGGAAAATCGTTTTGAAGTCCCCGGAAACTTAAGAAGTGTTTTTTTCAAAACGTCCATCTGACTGGTGTATGTGAACAACACTAGCGGCTAACGCTTAAACTATGTATACGATTTTTTCCAAACTGAATATCTCTTGCTCTGGCCTAAGTCGGAGATCTGCGATTTTGAAAAACCTACAATTAGAAAACTGATTTTTCCTTTAAGTAAAATTATTTCTCCATATTTAGTTATTTCATTCAGGTCATGTACACTCTTTTAAAAAGTTTAGTCGTTTTCGCGCAATATTGCGACAAATATGTGCAAAATCAAAAAATAACAAAACAATATTTTCTCGAAAACGGCTCCAAATTGTTTATTTAAACTTTTAGTAGGGATAGCGCTAAATGTATTACATATGGTGACATAAACATCATATTGCTCTATTCTTTTGTTTCTTAAAAAATTATGTCATTATGTCATTACTGTTTATATTAAAGGAAATTAGTTTAAATGATTGCATTTATGAGATTTTTTCCTTTACGGATATTACATAAATTTTCTCGAAAAGTTAACAGTTTTCTGTGAAAAAGAACCCAAATTTCTGCAATTTCGAAAACGCAATTTTCTAAATAATGTCTCCAAATGTTTTCTTCGAACTCTTCTAACGGAACTTTTCCAATGGAACAATTTAATATGACAAAACAATCATTAAAGTATTTTTTTCTCAAAAATTACACAAATTTATTTTTTGAGAAAAATATCTCACGCTGTGAATAAGCACATTTCCAGCGATTTGTAAACACCATTGCATTTGCGAGTTAAAGTGCTTCAAATTTCTGTGAAAAAGAGAACGCGTAAAAAAAGTGTAGCCGGTTTTCGTGGAATTGGCACATAGAAAGGTCTCCATAGCTTTAGTCTTGAATATCCTTACAAGCATAAAGTCCATTTGTAGTGCTCGCACAGAAAGGAAATTCTAGTTATGGCATTAACAAAGATTAACGTTTGACGTAAGGTTACGCACCGTTCCAAATGTTCACTTCGAACGAGGGAGGTCGTTCAGGAAAGGTCAACGTTACCCTACTGTTTTCTTGGATCAATATAAGAAAAGACTTTGAATCCATATTTCTGGGGTAATTAATCAATGTCTCCTAGGTATTCACAAAATAAAGCAATATTCCCCATTTTTCAAACGATACTGGTATTTCCTACGGGACTTTCGCAACCTCAATTACGACACTTTTTTTAAAAAATGTGAAATTCATATTTTTACTTATGTCTCGCAATGTTTATCGTGGGGTAGACCACCAGAAAGTCGAAGTTTCAAAACCAAGGTAATGTCAGTGAACGTATATAGCATGTTATATGAACTTGAATAACAAAGAAAGCTGCTTTTTATTACATTTTCAAATAAACGCTGACCTTTTCAAGAAACTCAGAAGAAGTGACCAACTTTCCTAAGTAATTATAATTTTCAAGGTCTTGGAAGATGTGCAAGAAATGTTATTCAAATAGTACACAAAAGTATAATCTAAAACGAAGTTACTTAAATATATTTTAAACATTTTTAAAATAAATGTTAATATATAATTACTATGACATGAATCCAATCATTATAAACTAAACCTACCTATCGTTTCGAAAATATATCTAGCAAATGTTGTGGTCACTTATATACTGCATATTAATGGATAATGGATAAAAATGACGCGTCCATTTCTTTCTCCACGACTTGTTACGAAATGTTTTATTTATCTGTCTTATTAACGAAATGTTCGAACATTTGAAAAAAACAATCACTTTTTCGTTGGTTTTACAAGTCTTTAAAGTTTTTTATCAATTCTTCCTCTCATTAAGGTAACTGGTTGGGTAACAGGCCGTAGGAGACCGTTTTAGAAAACTGATAATAGGCTTCCTGAGCAATTAGGAAACAATGCCATTGTTTAGAAGTGATTCTTATAGTTTTAATTGCTTGGACCATTTGATTTCTCACATTTTTAAATAAAGAAGTGCTATCCAAATTCGAGCTGCACTTTAGCTACTATATTATTGGTTTACAAAGCGAGCAGAAATTGAAAGAAAACCATGCAGTCTCCGGCCATGTGAGAGGTGTCTATAGTTTTATTAGACATCCAGGAACCCGTGAAAATATAAAAACAGTGAAACAGTTTCGGTTGTGACTGAAAAAAGGAAATATTAAAGTGTTATTCTCTAACAAAGCGTATCGACTGACTTCTCATACTCAATTCGTCAATTCATACCACTCATTCATACCACTTAGATCACGTCATGTGATAGCAAGGCTTGAAGAAATCTACCCGCCCTTAAATTTTACTATGCACGTGTTGCGAAAAGGAATAGTCATTTTTTTATATTCTTGGTAAGTAACGAATTGATGAACTGTATAACTTTCTGGCTACCACGTACGCTGTACAGAGAAAGTTATATAATGCCGCGCGGAAAAACAGCGAATTTTCGGCAGAAAAGCTCTTATTGCTGGGTCCTGGTAAGGAAGAAGTGGATAAATCCACTTGGTAAATTTAGGAATAAAAGTCCTCTAACACGTGGTATACCCAGAATACATGTTTTGTGGGTCCTTGATTTATATACTAATGTTATTACAGAATTTGTGAGGAATATTCAAGTTTCATTTGTTGTACTTGAGTAGTGCGTGCGCTACGTTTTGGAAAACTATTTTCTGTTGGTTTTGTGCAGTAGCAAATTTGCTGCTGCGGGCCGCTTATTGATAGTATAATATCAACTAATTTATTTAAAAATGAATGTTTTCCGTGAAAAAATATCAATTGCTTTCCAAAAGTAGTACATGCCGTTTACCGATTACCCATAATGTTGTTTCTCTAAAATAAATACTTCAAAAAGAACTTTAAAGTATTTCAAGTGTTTGTTAGTATGGGTTATAGTTAAGTCTCTCAAAAATTGGACATCTCATTAATAAAATCAGCAATGAGGGAGGTGAGCAAAGAAAATGCCAGTTTTATCAAAGTCAAGATTACCGTAATACACATAATTTACTATTAATAAGCACTGTGGAGAAGAGTGCGCTGCAGTTCGCTCACCCTCAGAATCTTGTGAATGGTGGGTTGGAAGAGTTCCCGCATGACACTCGGTTGCAGCCGCAATGCACCCTGCGATGACCACGTCACTTCCTTTCGGCCATATTTCCGGACTGCTTGCTCGATCTAGGAAAGAAAACGTCTCAAAAACATTATATGTGACATATACCAGATGTCCTACCAACTACGGGCCACCCCCATAGCTTAGAAGTTTACGATATTGAAATGCACTTTGCGCTTAAGAATGCGGAATCATGGAATTTCTACAAGTGAAACAAATCTCTCTGCTAATCGTTAATATTGACATTTGTACTTGTGTACTTGGTGTCAAGACCACGGGTTGCTGTAGTTGCTCTCTATCTCCCTTTTCCCCGTGACAATCTCGGCACAGCAAAGTCCTTCTTTCCCAAAGCCAACAGTTGCAAGGGTTACTAAAGCAAATATTGTCCGTTGAATTTCAAATCATATATCAAAAAGGTTAAGTGATTACTCAAAACATTAACACATTATACATAACTGTATTCCTCTTTTTACAATATGTCCATTGCCAGCGGAAAAAAGGGTTCTATTTTAAAAATCAAAGATAATTGCCTAGAAAAATAAACATTTTACAAACAATGTCTCTATTGCTTATTACTTGCCCCGTAAATCCACAATGTTGAGAGACAACTGGATTTCAATATTGCGAACCATTTATACGTTTTGGAGGAAGCTACATAGTTACAGAAACATCCGGTATATATTTCTCCACTAATCCTTTAATTCTGGAAAGTCGTTCCTAACGTTTTGAATATATGGGAAGTAAATCAATTAACAAGGAACGTTAATGATACACGTATTCAGGTGAACGTAAATTGACATTCAAACCACTAACTTTAATGAAAGTACAACTTCTATTTTACCGTGTTCGACCATGATAATATGTAATGATCATTTCTAATTACTTTTTAGCAGATTATAATTCTGAGAAACAATATTTACCATTCTCAGTTACAACACTCAGCAAAAAAATTGGATATGGCAATGAAGTCTGGCGGGAGGAACATAATCCCTTTACGCTATCTTCAGTCCTTGGAACAGTCTAGATCAGATTGTTTGGGCATGAAGCTCTTTAGTCATTACGATTTACATTTTATTGCGAAGCAACGTCAAACAGTAACTAAGTAACCTTGGAAAAGAAACATCTCCTCTCTACTGTATACACAAAAAAGATATTTTGTAATACTCGACTACCGACTTACCGAAACCAGAGAAAATGAAAAGCCACTCTTAATTGATTGATTGATTAGTGATTTGGGATACATGTACTGCTAAGGTCATAAGCTACTCTTAACTCCTGAAGTTCGTTGAGAACAATCAAAATATCAGCAGTCACAAATAACAGACTTGGCTGATAATTAATATCGGATATCGCTTCTGTTTAAGAACTTCATTCCCGTTTGTTGCTTATGTATTGGCCTAAAAACTACAATCATAGTGCGTCTCCGATCTATTAAACAATTTGAAGTATTTTTAGATTTATTAATTTAAAGGTTTTAATTAGATTACAAAGATACACAAAAAACACCACTTCTCCGCCAGCAGACCAAGACGCTTGCCCCAATCGGTGGGCCGAAAGGAGTCTATCAGTAATTGACGGACGGACACAGGCAGGTAACCCGATTTCTACATGAATACTACGTCGTATTGTGAGAACCTTACACATGTACGCAACGTCTTACCAGCACATCACTCTTTACAATCTAAACTCTTTAATCATCCTGGATGTCCAATATGGGGAGGTGCAGCTCCTAGCAATATCAACAAGATTAAAGTAATCCAAAATGTATTTCTAAGAAAATACCTTAAATGACCCTTGGTTCATTACAAATTAATAAATTGATCGTGAAGTAAAAATACCAAAACTAGAAGTAACCATAGCCCAATTATTTTTACAACAACCTCTCTAAGTACCACTATTTTTAACATAGGAAAAAGGCGGTCTATCCACGTATAAAGTCAAGAATTCCTCAAGATAGATTCAAACCACAGTAAATCATAGAAGACTCAGCTCTTTTTATCATAACTGCGTAGCCTCCTCTTTTTATTCAACAATTAAATTTAATTATCAATTAAATCCGAGAAGAAACCGCTTAAACCTGATGGATAGCCAACCCCAAAATGCCATTTTATGTGTTATTAAAGACTGCACTGCCGAGCAAGAAGAAATTATTAAAAAAAAAGAAAGCTCCCCTCGAGGTGGTCGGTGGAGCGCCTCACCTCCTTGCCCTTGGTCTTGCGGAAGAAGTCGATGAAGGAGAAGGGCGGGAAGACGCTGAGCGGCGAGTCGCGGTGCGGGCTGGCGCTCCGTTTGCGCGCCTCCCAGCTCACCATCAGCTCCGTGTACGAGGCCGGCCGCTTCGCCTTGAACTGCGCCACCAGCTCCTCCCCGAAGACGTCGCCCAGCAGGCGCTCGAACTCTGCGTCCACCCCTGCCGCACCCACAAACGCGAGCTAGGTTGCGCAGCCCACTCGCCAGACGAATGGGTTCCCACAAACCAATATTACTCTGAATTGAATGGGTGAAAACCAGAACGGTATAAGTGACATTTTATAAATTATGCGAAAAACGAGTTTATTTTAGGCGATACTGCAGTGGCAATAAATTTTCGTGTTTTAATGAACAATTGAAATGTCTTGGTTTTAATGATGAAACAAAGCACCACGACTTTACAGTAATATTGACTTAAATAAACAGATTTCCCTGAATTTATAAAATGTCACTTACACCGTTCTGGTGTTCACCCATTCAATTATGAGCAAATATAGATGTTTATTTTCAATTTTTAAAAAAATATTCTTAAATTGAACTTGTGGAAATGAGTGGCATAAGGAAATTTGCCCCTTCGCTTAGTGTTATAATTTAACAACTAGGCTTACTCATATTTTTAAAAACAATGCCTAACAACATTTAAAGATCTAAAATTGAGGAATAAATTGTATTAAGAAAGAAATCCCTGGCTTTAACATTGCAGAGGTAGAAGACGTTGGAAAAATATTTGACCTTTTGCAATCTTCAACATTTTAGAGGTTCTAATGAAAATAGTAACTATATCATGTTTATAAAAAAAAATTCTGTTCGAGCAAAAAATGTAAAGATAGGTTTTATGTAAAGTACCTCCAAAACAAAATTAGTTTAATGGTCTCCGAAATGGTTAAACTAGATTTTACTCATGATTTGTTTACCAACAAAAACGTCTAATCTAAGAGAGTTATGATACACGGGAGTCTGTCACGTACTTCCATCTGTACGGACGTAGAAATTTTCAGGTTCAAAATTGCATCTCTTCGCCACCTGCACCAAATGGAACCGCTATAATAGACATTTATACTGTCATGTGTGAGGAATACAAAACAACGTTAAACACGGATATTATTAACAAAAAAATCGACATCGTATCGTCGAGGTAAACAATACTTCTTCTCCCTACATTATCGTAGAGGAAGGAAAAGTAAAGATATGAAATATAAAAATGAAGTACTATTGAAATTCATGGACTTACCAGTTTCCCGTACATCTGTCATTCTATCACCGCAAAATCTAACCACCCTGATTATTTAAATCATAGTTAAAATCATACAACATACTCGTACAATAGGTGAACAAAAATGTTATTAATATCAAAAATAAAACCTGGTTCAGAAGGCGCATTTAACTCAAATTGTTCCACCAAAGGTTCCTGACTGTCCCCAGCTCAAAACAAAACGTATCCACCGGTGTTTCAAGCTAAAGGGGAAGTATGTTGTTTCTTCATCACAGAGAAAAGAGGGCAACGCCTCCTTCCTCGGCCACGCCCCACCGCAGCAGCCCGACTGCCACTCACCCATGGAGCCCCAGGGCCCGCCCGTGGCCTTGTGCAGCTCGCGCAGCGTGCCGCTGCGCTCGCTCAGCTCGTGCACGGTGATGTCGACGGTGCCGCCCCCGCAGTCCACCACCATGTAGCGCATCCCTGCGCACGCGCATGCGCACACGTTGAGGGCGCGTGGCGGCGAGGAGGAAGCGAGCGAGGGAAACGGAGGGACTCGGGGGAAAGAAGGTAGGGAAAGAATAGGACAGAGAGAGGGAGAAACGGATGGCAAATCTAAACGTGAAGAAAAGGGAGAGGGAGAGAGAGAGAGAGAGAGGGGGGGGAGATGTGGATGGATGGTGAGAAAGACGGAGGAAAGAATGTGTTGAAGAGAAAAATGGTGGAAGAGAAATGCGTAGGGAGAGAAAGAGAGCGGAATACGGAGAGACATACAATTGAGGTAGGGGATGGAGAATAGAGAAGCAAGGCAAATAAAGAAA
>BOPP01000123.1:346844-366560 GCA_017312745.1 Gryllus bimaculatus | reverse complement strand
TGGAAGAAGTCGCGTGCGGCGAATCCAAACGAGTGGAACTTCTCGTCCGGAGTCAGAAGCAGCGTCGTCGGCGTCTTCTGGTTGTTGAGGCCCGGATCCCCGCCTGCGACAACAAAGGCAACATTTTTATTAATACTTTTATCTCCTAAATTTACGACTAGATGACAGGTATCTCTTAAACATTGAATCTACTCCGGATTGCAATCAGTTTCCTAAGGAGCAGGTGTAGACACTGTGAGTATTTCTCGCGCAACTTTTCTTGAACGATGACCTTGCTTCCCTCTCTCTGGCACAATAAACAGTTGAAGGCAAAAGCTCGTAGTGAACACTGTTGACATTCCAAACGCAACTTCACTTGCGTGAAATAGAAACTATTTTCTGTTGAAGACAATAACTTCTGTCCGTGATTTTCTCCAAAAAATGCAAAGAAATGACCGAAGCATGTGAAGATCTATCACAGGAGATACCTTGAACTCCTGAGAAAGTGAGAACGCAAATTATTGAGAAAGTCGCTAAGGCATGACTGATTCTCAAGAGATTGGCATTGCTTCATAAAATCTAGTGGCTGATTACTACCCCCACTCTACCCTTACTAATACCCCCACTCTATCCGCATTTCTTCAATCCATCGTTCAAGAAAAGTTGCGCGAGTAATATCTCTACAATACTTTGCGCAAAATGAAGGCTGTTTCCAATAACGCTATACATCCCAGACTTTGGAATGACCTGGGAGTGTAGACAAGTTCATACATAGATTTTGCGGAACAAATTCCAACGCTTTGTTAACTATCGGTACGACCTACGTTTTTACGCTTTACATACGATTGATCTCGATTTCAAAATTCTTGCATTTAAGATGTTTTACTGCTTCCTTGATTATGACATTTTTATCGCATGACGTAGAGACATAGCAACATAGTATGCTAGTCCAAGAAGATTATTTTTTTCTCCGAATTCCGGCAAAAAATATTCGGTTTGTTTGCTATTATACGATCAGTTTGGATTTGATGGTCGTAAAATATTGTACACACACTATTATTGCCGACTTTGATAGTCGAGATTGCTAAGGCTGAAGGGCCATAACTGGATAAAATATTATTCGATACAAATACGTAGTGCATGATTTTAGCAGTTTCTGTTGACACAAACGTTAGATGAATGGAAATACCACTTGCATTGTCTGCATTATGAATAACTGAGACGAATAAAATGGTACGTATTCCAATTTCTCAGTCTCTTCACATAAACACATATGTCATCCATATCATCTTCAACGCATCATAGTAATTTTTAAAAGAAAATTTTCTTGCTATTGACTGAAAAACATTCAGCTGCTCTTCCGCCGAGGAGCCTCCCTTTTACCCATTTCGTCTGATTTACTCCTGTATGTACGAGTATAACATAATGAATCCTGAATATATTACGATTTTATCGGTTTGCTTTATTTTTAAGAAAATGGATTAATAAATTCCCAATTAAATTGTGACGAAATGAGTACTGAAAACTAAATAAACAAATAAAAATGTTGCTAGATTTTATACACTGGAAAAGGAAATTCTAATAGGAAGGACACCAGCGTACACGAATTTGAAACTAGAGGAGTCATCTTCTTTCCTGTGCTTTGAGAAAAAAGGCTTGTGCCTTCATTCCGTTCCAGTTTATTACGAGTATACTATAGAACAGAAAAATGGTACAACTTTGTGCCAAGGATATAGTCGACTATTAGAAACGTCCAAAAACTATAGTCTAAGCACCTTTACGAGGCCATGAAGTTTCCTATGGGCTCATATACTTCTAAAACGTAATGTTCCTATAATAAAAAATCACGTCCAATCCATCACGCCTCTGGTAGGAGTCGATTGATAACAAAAAAATCTCAAACAAGCTTAGTCTAGAGTTGAATACCCTGGCACATACTTGCATCATTTGATGGTACGAAATATGAACGATAATTAAAAATGGATGTGTTGTGGATTGGAATGGTAAATCAATTTACAAAATTATATTTACATTATATAGTTTCTATCCTCCTGACAAAGGAAAAAAATCGATTTGTGTGCTCACCCTGATTACTGCCTGAAATGGGTGTTAAGTTCTGATGACGCTTGGGAAGAAAAACATCAATTTTCTTTTAAATTCATAAACCTTTTATCGTAAATTGGAAACGTCATACTGTATATGCTGACATGCGTTTATATTAATAATGTTCACAACGGGAAAACGTCATCAGTATTGTTAGGAAAGCATTATGTTTACAAGGTGAGATACTGTCGAAATATCAAGAACACATAGTTTCAAGAAAATAATACCACTTAAATATCTTAACAAGAAACCCGAAGGTCCATGATCGCATCTTAGAAATGGAATTTTTAAATTCTTTTAATACGATAAAATCTGATCTTTGTTTCATAACGCCAGGAAGAATTCGCAATACTAAATCCTTAACACATTAATCAAATTATACTGTTTTATTTAACATATTTTTCCAGTTTTTAACGATATTGTAAAGCGTTTCTTCTTATTTTAGACGCAAGTTATCTAATACACGAAAATGAAAATGTCCAATGAGAAAATGAACGAAAAAAGGGGAGTTATTTTTCTGAAATCGTATTTTACAAAATGAAATCTTATTTGTACCTTCTATTACATGCTGTTAAGTTAAGCTATTTAGCACGGTGATAAGAAACGTGCAGAATATCTGAACCTTTGGACAAATTCAAATGAATGTCTGTTCCCTGCAATTTTAATAAGCAATAAGAATTTTGGTTTGTTCAAAAACGCTTAGCAATATCAAAACGCTTACACACAGTACTGATCCTATATGATGTAACACAGATTTCAAAGGCTAGCCGTTCGAAATTTGTTTCCAGTATGAAGCTATTTTCTCTTTCAAAATAATGATTCACAATGTGCAAAGTTTTCACACGAGATGAACTAGTAAACGTCAGTAACAGAACACAGCAATACCCGCATCAGTAACCTGGATTTGTCACGGGATCGCCACTGCACTAAGCTACGAATGCAATTTATATTGTTTGTTGTCGTAATACATCAGGGATTATCTACGCAAACACAGATGTTAGTACACCATTCGGGAGCTTAGAGGTAATACTGGCGGGGGCGGTGCCTGGCGGGGGTGATTCCTGGAGAGGGAAATCCCCGGAAACGGACGTGTAGGTCGGCGTCAGACCACAACATCCAGCGAGAGAGGAACACCGTCACCTCCCGCGATGAAACATTCACTAGTGTAAAGGACTTATGACCACAGCGGTTGACGCGCCAGGAAACATCAACAATCAATCAATCATTAATCCAATCCAATCGAATTCAGAAAATCCAATCAATTCCAGAAAATCCAATCAAGTTCAGAAAAATCCAAATCAATTCAGAAATCCAATCAATTCGAAAATCCAATCAATCAGAAACCAATCAATTCAGAAAATCTCCAATCAATTCAGAAAATCCCAATCAATTTAGAAAATCCCAATCCAATTCAGAAAATCCAATCAATTCAGAAAATCCAATCAATCAGGAAAATCCAATCAATTCAGAAAATCCAATCAATCAGACAAATCCAATCACTCAGAAAATCAATCATTCAGAAAATCCAATCACTTCAGAAAATCCAATCACTTCAGAAATCCAATCACTTCAGAAAATCCAATCACTTCAGAAAATCCAATCACTTCAGAAAATCAATCCTTCAGAAAATCCAATCACTTCAGAAATCCCAATCACTTCAGAAAATCCAATCACTTCAGAAATCCATCACTTCAGAAAATCCAATCACTTCAGAATCAATCACTCAGAAATCAATCACTTCAGAAAATCCAATCACTTCAGAAAATCCAATCACTTCAGAAAATCCAATCAATTCAGAAAATCCAATCAATCAGAAAATCCAATCAATTCAGAAAATCCCAATCAATTCAGAAAATCACAATCAATTCAGAAAATCCATCAACTCGAAATCCATCAACTCAGAAAAATTCCAATCAACTCAGAAATCCAATCAACTCAGAAAATCCAATCAACTCAGAAATCAAATCAACTCAGAAAATCCAATCAACTCAGAAACAATCCAATCACTCAAAAATCTCAATCGCAACCACAGAAAATCCAATCAACACAGAAAATCCACATCAACACAGGAAATCCAATCAAACAACAGAAATCCAATCAACAAGAAAATCCAATCAACACAGAAAATCCAATCAACACAGAAAATCCAATCAACAGCAGAAAAATCCAATCAACACAGAAAATCCAATCAACACAGAAAATCCAATCAACACAGAAAATCCTCCCCTCCAATCAACACAGAAATCCAAATCAACACAGAAAATCCAATCAACACAGAAATCAATTCAACACAGAAATCCAATCACACAGAAACCAATCAACACAGAAAATCCAATCAACACAGAAAATCCAATCAACACAGAAAATCCAATCAACACAGAAAATCCAATCAACACAGAAAATCCAATCAACACAGAAATCCAATCAACACAGAAAATCCAATCAACACAGAAATCCAATCAACACAAAATCCAATCAATACAGAAAATCCAATCAATTCAAACAATCCAATTCAATTCAACAATCCAATCAATTCAACAAAACATCAATTCAAAACAATCCAATCAATTCAAACAATCAAATCAATTCAAACAATCCATCAATTTCAAACAATCCAATCAATTCACACAACAATCCACAATCAATTCAAACAATCCAATCAATTCAAACAATACAATCAATTCAAACATCAATTCAATTCAAACAATCATATTCAAAAATCCAATCATTCAAAAACAATCCAATCAATTTCAAACAATTCCAATCAATTCAAACAATCCAATTCATTCAAACAATCCAATCAATTCAAACAATCCAATCAATTCAAACAATCCAATCAATTCAAACAATCCAATCAATTCAACAATCCAATCAATTCAACAATCCAATCAATTCAGACAATCCAATCAATTCAGACAATCGAATCCCATTCAAAACAAAAATCGAATCAATTCAATAAATTAAATTAATTCAATAAATACAATCACTCCAATCTTTCCAATCAATCAATCAAGCCAATCAGCTCGGGTGCTTCGCTGTTCCCACCACCTTCCACTTGCGCATCATGTGGATGTTGAGCTCGGGGTCGCGCGTGAAGCAGAAGGCGTAGCCGCTGTAGGTGGTGCCGAAGTCGATGGCGACGACGACGACGTGGCGCGAGCGGGCGGGGCAGGCGTCGCGGGCCGGCCGGGCGCCGGGACCTGCTGGCGGCCGCGGGGCGGGGGCAGGCGGGGGCGATTGGCGGCGACGCGCGTCCGCCGGCGGGGGCGGGGCGGGGGCTAGGGGGCACCGCCTTCAGGCTGTCCCGCCCCGCCAGCGGTTGCCCACCACGTACACCTCCTCCACCAGGTTGAAGTCTCGCCGTGCAGGAGGGCGTCGGGGTCCAGGGTGGGCGTGAACGCGAGCACGGGGGCTGGGGGAGGAGCAAGGCCATGCAGTGGTGTAGTGGAATTTGTTAGTGAAACATTTTGCAACTTGAGTATATGTTATAATACTTCGAATATTATAATTTTATTTTGTTTATACTTATGTTGGATAGTAATTAAGTGTAAATAAGAAATGTTCAAAAATATTGAGGACTGTAACATTGTCACATTCAAAATTTCACAGTGTGCAAGATCATTATTAATTTATTTAAATAAGAAAATAATTGCAAAATTAAATAAACTGCGTTGCAATAGAACCGAGATTATATAATATAATACTAAAATATTAATAATATTTCAGTGTGAAAAATATTGACACAAATTTAAAGCAAGATTCCTTTACTATTTCATGAATTAGAGCACAATTCTGGTAAACAATGTATGTGCAATACTTCCAAATACCGTTTGTGTCTCTAATATAACAAAACTTCTTGGAAAACAATTAACATGTAAGCCAAAAGCACCCATTACAGGATTTTAGTTCGGCAGTAATCTGAAAGGAGTTAACTATGAAGCATATACGCCAAGAATGACTTCGTACATGTATTCATTTACAGCAAAACCTAAATCACATTTCTTATCCCTTTTCTTAATTAAATTTCTTAATTAAAAATTATTCATAAAACGCAAGACCCACGTTGTTTTACACCAGGCTGTTCAAATGTAACTATCAGGACACACTGCTGCAGTGACCGTTGAAGTTGAGCACGTGTCACTCGTCGTTCAGTTAGACTAGAGCCGATCGTGGTCGAGCGCGTTGCCCATCCTTCTACCCCGTCCGTTCGAGGGTCTAATTCGACAACACACGGCCAAGGAGCTCCCGCAGATAGGTGGTTGGCCAGGGCAAGACAAGTGAACAGCCCACTTTAACTGCTCCGATTAAAACAAGTGGTGCTAATACGTACGTTACTTTCTCGCCCGTACAAAGTACGCAAAAAAGTACTCAAATGTTCGGAAAATCGTACATGACCTATTTGAAAATCAATCTTTAAGAAACAGATTTCATTAAGAGGAAAATCTCCATATTTAATATTTTAGTTGTGGAGGAAAAATATAAACGTTCGAAATTTCAAAAAATGCCTGAGACCTGCACAATATAAATTCTGGCTATACCATGTGTTAGAGGAGTTTTGTTATACATTTGGCAAATGAATTTATCTTTTTTCGTTACCAGGGCCCTGTAATCCTATTTTTCTGCCGAAAATTCGCCGTTTATTCACGCGCTGGCGGCGATCGCGGCGCAAAGCCATTCAAATCGAAGCTACTTTTTCCGAATTTGGAAATGTTCCCTGGGGCTTCATGTAAGCGGACCCCAAAATTAAAATATCGGTTTTAAATTCTAGAAGCCGCGAACCATGCCAGATCGATTGGAGATTATAGGTTTTGGAGAAAATCGGCTGATTGGTTTTAGCCGCTAGCGTTGCTCACAGAAAGACATTTTGGCGTTTTCAATTTTTCGGTATCAAAGACCCTAAAACATGGATTCTGGCACAACCACCTGTGAGAAGATTCCCCCCCTAAATTAGCAACTAGACTTTACCCACTTTTTCGTTACCAGGGCCCTGTAATACGAGTTTTCCTGCCGTTTTTTTCACGCAGCTTAACACAACTTTCCTCTACTGCGTAAGCGTAGCGAGAAAGGATCCGAGTCGCGGCTGTCGTACCTGCGCCGCGAGGCGGCGAGGGCGGCGGCGGCGGCGCGGCCGCGAGGCCGCCGCGGCGTCCGCGCCGTCGTCGCTGCGCGGGGGGGCGGCTGCCGGCGCCGCGGCGCCGCTGCCAGGTCGCACGACGAGCCCTGGATGCCCGAGTCCATGGACAGCTCCTTTGCGGTGGCTGCGCAGCGCGGCGGGCGCCGGCGCGCCCTGCGACGCCACCGACGCCACCGACGCCGCGCACGACGAGGCGGCGCGCGGGCGACGACGAGGACGACGAGGCGGGCGAGCCCTTGGGCCCCTGCGCGCCCGCCGCCCCCGCCGACCCGCCGCTGGCGCTGGCGCCGTGCCCGCTGTCCACGCTCGCGTCGTCCGAACTGCTGCTGTCCAGCGTCACGCCCACCAGCTGCAGCGTTGGACGCCCGCCTGCCACACACAAGCAGCGAAGGGTTCACAACAGAAAAAAACAAAACGAGGCGGCCAATCTGCCTCCCTGGCACACACCGAAGGAGGAGAGTATTTACAGAAAACATGGAACAGCTCGGCAAATCTCCTCACCTGGCACAAACGAGGGAGCAGAGGGTTTACAAAAAACAAGAAACAGCTCGGCCTAGATTGCCGTGATCCCTCGGCGAGACTCTAGTCTTGGAGCGAATGGTCGTAGGTTTCGAATTCAACTTCGGACATGGACGTTTTACCTATTGTGTTTGTGGCATGGTGGACTCTTCAAACCAGAGGGTGTCACCTTTCAAACTCACCCTATCCTTCATGTCCTGCAAGTGATGTACGTAGGAACGTCGAAAGTAAATGTAAGTAGGAACTTCGAAAAGACAAGTGCGCGATACATCCATTGAGCTTAAGGGTAGATTTGTGCTGAGAAATCGTGATGATACATGTACGCTTCCGCCGTGATGGTGAATGTACTGAGCACAGTCTACTCAGTAGACCATTGGGAATTTATTCACATAAAATACAATCTTTTATTAGTTCTATAATCACCTCTTCGTGCAATTATATCGTAAGTAACTATTTTTTCAATGAACACACATCACAAGGACATAAAACTGTTCCAAAGCAGGTAATGTTGTTTTTGTTGTCTTATATGTTGATGTAGAGTTATGGTAGGCTAAGAATGGCAATTATTTAATACTCTTTTTTCATTTTTCGTTTCTTTAACGCAAAAATCAGCCCCCATTCGTTACGATTCAATTTCAACGATAAATAAAATATTATGTCTAAATAAATACTAATTAATTTACACATATGTTAAGTTCATAGTGACAATATCTCATAAGTTTCATAATTGCAAGATCAATATTTTGTGTGCACCTCAGTTTCCATTCCCGGGGAGGTGCGTTAACGAAGGGAAATCAGTCATAATTCTACAACGTAAAAGTATCTTGTTTCAATGATAATTTTATTCTTCTGATCATTTGCCCCATCAGGTTCTATGTTCTCTCGGTCCTGATACACTCATGACCCACAAGCACCTCATGGATAATTCAGACCGTGGCCACGTGTAAGGGGTGGTCAAGTGGTGTAACTTCATTTTTCGTATCTTTTAAATCAGGTTGATAATCGTTTTCAACAAATGGCATTCTATTAGCATCACAACGGGTGTAGTTGTGTTACTTAGCAACAGTGCAGTTAGTAATACAAGTTTGCGCTGTCAGCGGGGCCATTCGTCTGATGACAGGCAAAGGGGGGCACCATTTTACCTATAATTGTTTTGATTTGTCACTCCGCTGTGGATATTCAATTGGTTCCAAAGGATGAACGATATTCCATACTCACTGGTACCATTTCACCAATTCGTTTTAAAGAAACACTTTCTGAGTTCATTCCATTTCGCAAGTTGTCCTCGGATGTAAAAAGGGACCAGTTGCTCTTGCTTCCATAATTCGGAGAAAGATAACCAAAAGAGTGAAAAAAGGCGCGGAAGATATTTTTTTATCCCTTTTAATTACTTTCACTACTTGAAGTGTCTTCTTACATCAGAAGATGTTAAAGATATGGGGTCACTGAATGGAAATTACATAATTTTGATGATGAGTAACAAATATTATGAAAATAGCGTCGTTGTCTCCACTTAATTTTTTTCATATCCTTTACTATTTCATGATGCACACGTGTAAATCCATTTAGATCCTTATACTAAGTCTGTAACTTGACAAAATTAATAAGTACCGTCAATAAATGAGACACGCGCATGAAAATAAAAATAAAACAACATACTGCTAATTTTTTATAACCCTAACAAAACATTAAAATATGGGAAAATCAAAAATGCGAATTACACCACTTAGTCTTTAAAGGACTCAGTAGATAATATTGAGAAATTCTGATGGAAATTCCTAGTATCGCAGCCCACACCGGGAGTGGACAAATGACTCAAATGGCCAGGTACTTGAGAGCAACATTAAGTGTAGGGGGGTCTAGAAGCAGCAATATATTAAACGCCGATGCTTTCAATCACAGAAAAAGATGGGTATGCTACCTCGACAAATCGAATCTAAATGAAGACCAAAACAAAACAAAATAAAATAAATTTAAAAAATAAAATAAAACGATCGAATATTTTGACTTGTCAACTTTTGTTATAGCGAACCACACGTGTACGGGGATGCTGATGATGGGTGACTTAAATTCGTGATGTCAATGAATTCGACACCTTGTCATTTAGAGCGCCGTATCTCGATACACGACACATCGAAGTTTGAGTAAGTCTTTCAGAACACCGAATCGTCCAACACACTACAGGATACAACCACTAAAACGCCGCGCACGGGGGCGTACCATAAATAAATCGGTCGAATATTTTCACTTGCTAGCTTCTGTTATACCGAAGCACACGTGTACAAAGATGCTGAATGCGTTTGCCTGAAATTCGAGATGTTAATACATTTGACACCTCGGTATTCAAATCGCCGTTCCTCGATGTTCGAGATATCGACGTTTACGATCGAATATTTTGTCTCGTCAACTTTTGTTACACCGCATGTACAGGGACGTTGAGGAGGAATAAGTAAGATTCGAAATGCCAACGAATTCGAAACATCGCTATTCGTATTAAGAGAGTGTTTGTGCACGTCATAGCGGACCACATCATCGATTTTGTGTGCCTGCGCAGATGCACTAAAGTTGAACAAAAGTCGAATTGCGTGTGCGCAGAAGAGCGATAGTGCTTTAACGTTCGAAGATGAACAAAGTCCCTTATTTTCGTGATATCGATGTTTGAGTCATCCTCTCAAAACAGCGAATCGTCCAACAGGATGCAACCACAAAAACACCGCGCGCGTGGGTGGAGAGGCTGGGCCGAGCGAGCGGGTGGGGCGGTGGGCGGCCGGGCGCGTCGGCTGACGCAACGCCCGTCGCCCCTCGCTAGCACACACGCCCCCGCGCGGTGCTGGCGGCGGCGACTTTCCTTTGCTCGTGCGCAACACTTCCTCTCGCCGCCGGGCCGGGCTGAGCCGCAACCTCCGTCGCCCTGCCACCCCGCTTCCTGGAACTCCGTTCTGCATGTGGGGCATCGCGATCATCACATAGACGTCCGCCGTCGCTACCTCGAGCGTGTGTAAGTATAAGCTATTTAGCACGGTGATAAGGAAACGTGCCAGGAATATCTGAACCTTTGGACCAGAATTCAAATGATGTCTGTCCCTGGCAATTTTAATAAAGCAAAAGAATTTTGCGTTTTGTTCAAAAAGCTTAGCAATATCAAAACGCTTACACACAGTACGTGATCCTATATGATGTAACACAGATTTCAAAGGCTAGCCGTTTCGAAATTTTGTTTCCCAGTATGAAGCTATTTCTCTTTTCAAAATAATGCATTCACAATGTGCACAGTTTTCACTCGAGATGAACAGTACCACGTCAGTAACAAACACGCAATACCCGCATCAGTAACCTGTATTTGTCACGGGATCGCCACTGACGTAAGCTACGAGATGCAATTTATTGTTTGTTGTCGTAATACACCAGGGATAATTCTACGCAAACACAATTCGTAATACACCATTCAGGGAGCTTAGAGCGTAATACTGGCTGGGGCGGTGGCCTGACGGGGTATTCCTGGAGAGGGAAATCCCCGATACGGACGTGAAGGTCCGCGTCAGACCACAACATCCAGCGAGAGAGGAACACCGCTCACTCTCCCGCGATTGAAACATTCACTATGTAAAGGACGTATGAGCCACAGCGGTTGACGCGCCAGGAAACATACAATCAACAATCATAATCAAAATCGATTCGAAATATAATCCAATCCAATCAATTCAGAAAACCAAATCAATTCAGAATACATTGAAAATCCAAAATCAGCCAATCAATTCAGGAAAATCCAATCAATTCAGAAAATCCAATCAATTCAGAAAATCCCAATCCAATTCAGAAAATCCAATCAATTCGAGAAAATCATTCAATCGAAAATCATTGTTAGAAAATCCGAATCAATTCAGAAAATCAATCAATTCAGAACCATCAATCAAAAGCAATCAACTCAGAAAATCAACTCATTCGAGAAAATCCAATCACTTCAGAAAATCCATCACTTCAGAAAATCCAACACTCAAAATCCAACACTTCAGGAAATATCGCAATCTTCACTTCAGAAAATCAATTCCTTCAGAAAATCCAATCACTTCAGAAATCAACACTTTCAAACCAATCACTTCAGAAAATCCAAATCACTTCAGGAAAATCCATCACTTCAGAAAATCCAATCACTTCAAAGAATCAATCACTCAGAAGAATCAATCACTTCAGAAATCCAATCACTTCAGAATCCAATCACTTTCAAAAATCCAATCACATTCAGAAAATCCAATCAATCAGAAAATCCAATCAATTCAGAAAATCCCAATCAATTCAGAAAATCCAATCAATTCAGAAAATCATCAATCAGAAATTCAACTCGAAAAATTTCCAATCAACTCAGAAATCCAATGCACACTCAGAAAATCCAATCAACTCAGATCAAATCACTCAACTCGAGAAATCCAATCAACTCAACAATCACCAATCCAATCAACTCAAAAATCCACAACTCAGAAACAACACAGAAAATCCAATCAACACAGAAATCCAATCACACAAAATCCAATCAACACAGGAAAATCCAATCAAACAGAAGAAATCCAAGCAACAAGAAAATCCAATCAACACAGGAAAATCCAATCAACACAGAAAATCCAATCAACACAGGAAAAATCCAAATCAAACACAGAAAATCCAATCAACACAGAAAATCCAATCAACACAGAAAACTTTTTTTTCTCCTATCAACACAGAATCAAATCAACACAGAAAATCCAATCAACACAGAAATTCCAATTCAACACAGAAATCCAATCACCACAGAAAAATCCAATCAACAACAGAAAATCCAATCAACACAGAAAATCCAATCAACACAAAAATCCAATCACACAGGAAAATCCAATCAACACAGAAAATCCAATCAAACACAGAAAAATCCAATCAACACAGAAAATCCAGATCAACACAGATCAACAGAAATCCAATCAATACGAAAATCCAATCAATTCAAACAATCCAATCAATTCAAAAAATCCAATCAATTCAAATCAAAACATCAATCAATCAAAACAATCCAATCAATTCAAACAATCAAATCAATTCAACATCAATCATTTCAAACAATCCAATCAATTAAACATCAATTCAATTTCCAATCCAATCTCAAACAATCCAATCAATGTCAAAACAATACAATCAATTCAAAACCACAATTCAATCAAAAATCATATTCAAACACATCCAATCATTCAAACAATCCAATCCAATTAATCCAAACAATTCCAACAATCCAATTCAAACAATCAATTCAATTCAAACAATCCAATCAATTCAAAACAATCCAATCAATTCAAACAAATCCAATCAATTCAAAACAATCCAATCAATTCAAAACCATCAGTCCAAACAATCCAATCAATTCAGGACAATCAATCAATTCAGACAATCTAATATCAATTCAGACAGATCGAATTCCCATTCAAACAATCGAATCATTCAATAAATTAAATTAATTCAATAAATACAATCACTCCAATCTTTCCAATCAAATCCAATCAAGCCCAATCAGCTCGTGTGCTTCGCTGTTCCACCACCTTCCACTTGCGCATCATTGTGGATGATTGGAGCCGGGGTCGCGCGTGAAGCAAGAAGGCGTAGCCGCTGTAGCGTGGTGCCGAAGTCGATGGCGACGACGACGGACGGGCGCGAGCGGGGCGGGGCAGCGTCGCGGGCCGGCCGGCCGCCGACGCTGCTTGGCGGCCGCGGGGGCGGGGGCAGGCCGGCGGGCGATGCGGCGACGCCGTCCGCCGGCGGGGCGGGGCGGGCTAGGGGGCCACCGCCTTCAGGGCTGTCCCGCCCCGCCAGCGGTGTTCCCACCACGTTAGCACCTCCTCCACCAGGTTGAGGGTTTCGCCGTGCAGGAGGGCGTTCGGGTCCAGGGTGGCGGTGAACGCGAGCACGGCGGCTGGTGGGAGGAAGCAAAGGCCATCAAGTGGTGTAGTGGAATTTTTAGTGAAACATTTTGCAACTTGAGTATTATGTTATAATACTTCGAATATTAATAATTTTATTTTGTTTATACTTATGTTGATAGTAATTAAGTGTAATAAGAAATGTTCAAAAAATATTGAGGACCTGTAACCATTGTCACCATGTCAAAATTCACATGTGTGCAAGATCATTATAATTTATTTAAATATAGAAAAAATTTTGCAAAATTAAAGAAACTGCGTTGCAATAGAACCGCAGTTATATAATATAATACTAAATATTAATAATATTTCAGTGTGAAAAAAATAGTTGGACACAAATTTAAAGCAAGATCCCTTTACTATTTTCATGAATTAGAGCACAATTCTGCGTAAACAATGTATGTGCAATACTTCCAAATTACCGTTGTGTCTCTAATATAACAAAACTTTCTTGGGAAAACAATTAACAGTAAGCCAAAGCCACCCATTACAGGATTTTAGTTCGGCATTGATATCTGAGAAGAAGTTAACAAGAGAAGCATATACGCAAAGAATGACTTCGTTACATGTATTCATTTACAGCAAAACCTAAATCACATCTTCTTATCCCTTTTCTTAATTAAAATTTCTTAATTAAAAAATTATTCATAAAACGCAAGACCCACGTTGTTTTACACCAGGCTGGTTTCAAAATGTAAACTATCAGGACACACTGCCTGCAGTAGACCGTGAAGTTGAAGCACGTGTCACTCGTCGTTCATTAGGGACTAGAGCCGACTGTGGTCGAGCGCGTTGCCCATCCTTCTACCCCGTTCCGTTTTCGAGGGTTCTAATTCCGACAACACACCGGCCAAGGAGGCTCCCGCAGATAGGTGGTTGGCCAGGGCAAGACAAGATGAACAGCCCACTTTAACTGCTCCGATTAAAACAAGTGGTGCTAATTACGAGTTACGTTACTTTCTCGCACGTACAAAAGTACGCAAAAAAGTACTCAAATGTTCGGAAAATCGTACCATGACCAGTATTTAAAATCAATCTTTAAGAAACAGATTTCATTAAGAGAAAATCTCCATATATTATATTTTAGTTGTGGGAGGAAAAATATAAACTTCGAAATTTGTCAAAAAATGCCTGAGGACCTGCCACATATATTAAATTCTGGCTATACCAATGTGTTAGAGGATGTTTTGTTATACATTTGGCAAAATGAATTTATCTTTTTTCGTTAACCAGGGCCTGAATCCTGTCGAAGCGTTTTCTGCCGAAAATTCGCCGTTTATTCACGCGCTGGCTGGCGATCGCGGCCGCAAAGCCATTCAAATCGAAGCTACTTTTCCGAATTTGGAAGATGTTCCCTGGGGCTCATGTAAGCGGACCCCCAAAAATATAAAATAGTCGGTTTTAAATTCTAGAAGCCGCGAACCATGCCAGATCGATTGGAGCATTATATGGTTCTTGGAGAAAATCGGCCTGATTGGTTTTAGCCGCTAAGCGTTGCTCACAGAAAAGACATTTTGGCGTTTTCAATTTTTCGGGTATCAAGGACCCATAAAACAGGATTCTGCAACAACCACTGTGAGAAGATTCCCACCTAAATTAGCAACTAGATTTTACCCACTTTTCGTTCTACCAGGCCCTGTAATACGAGTTTTCTGCCGTTTTTTATTCACGCAGCTTAACACAAACTTTTCCTCTACTGCGTAAGCGTAGCGAGAAAGGAATCCGAAGTCGGCGGCTGTCGTAACCTGCGCCGCGAGGCGGCGGGGCGGCGGCGGCGGCGCGCCGCGAGGCCGCCGCGGCGTCGGCGCCGTCGTCGCTGCGGCGGGCGGGGGGCGGCTGCCGGCGTCCGCGCGGTCTCGCCAGGTCGCACGAGCGAGCCCGTGATTGCCCGAGTCCATGGACAGCTCCTTGCGGTGGAGCTGCGCAGCGCGGCGGGCGCCGGGCGCGCCCTGCGACGCCACCGACGCCACCGACGCGCGCACGACGAGCGGCGCGCGGGCGACGACGAGACGACGAGGCGGGCGAGCCTTGGGGCCCCTGCGCGCCCGCCGCCCCCGCCGACCCGCCCTGGCGCTGGCGCCCGTGCCGCTGTCACGGCTCGCGTCGTCCGAACTGCTGCTGTCCAGCGTCACGCCCACCAGCTGCAGCGTTGGACGCCCGCCTGCCACACACAAGCAAGCGAAGGGTTCACAACAGAAAAAACAAAAACGAGGCTGCAATCTGCCTCCCTGGCACACACCGAAGGAGGAGAGTATTTACAGAAAACATGGAACAGCTCGGCAAATCTTCTCACCTGGCACAAACGAGGGAGCAGAGCGGTTTACAAAAAAACAAGAAACAGCTCGCCTAGATTGCCCCGTGACTCCCTCGGCGAGACTCTAGTCTTGTTCGACGCGAATGGTCGTAGTTTGTCGATTCAACTCTGGACATGGACGTGTTTACCTATTTGTGTTTGTGGCAAGTTGGTGGACTCTTCAAACCAGAGGGTGTCACCTTTCAAACTCACCTATCCCTCATGTCCTGCCAAGTGATGTACTAGACGTCCGAAAGTAAATGTAAGTAGAACTTCGAAAAAGACAAGTGCGCGATACATCCCATGAGCTTAAGCGGTAGATTGTGCTGAGAAATCGTTGATGAGACATGTACGCTTTCCGCCTGTAGGATGCGTGAATGTACTGAGCACAGTCTACTCAGTAGACCAGTTGAATTTATCACATAAAATACAATCTTTTTATAGTTCATATAATCACCTCTTCTGCAATATATCGTAAGTAACTATTTTTTCAATGAACACACATTCACAAGGACATAAACTGTTCCAAAGCGGTAATGTTGTTTTTGTTGTCTTATATGTTGATGTAGAGTTATGGTAGGCTAAGAATGGCCAAATTATTTAATACTTTTTTCATTTTTTCGTTTCTTTAACGCCAAAAATCAGCCCCATTCGTTACGATTCAATTTCAACGTAAATAAATATTATGTCTAAATAAATACTAATTAATTTACACATATGTAAGTTCATAGTGACAATATTCCATAAGTTTCATAATTGCAAGATCAAATTTTGGTGTGCACCCTCCGTGCAACCTCAGTTTTCGCATCCCGGGAGGTGCGTTAACGAAGGGGAAATCAGTCATAATTCTACAACTAAAAGTATTCTTGTTTCAATGATTATTTTTAATTCTTCTGATCATTTGCCCATCAGGTTCTATGTTCTTCGGTAACTGCATACACTTCATGACCCACAAGCAGCTCGATGGACAATTCATACTGGACACGGGTTTCTGGAAAGCGCGATTAAAGATTCGTAATAGTAGTTAAGATCCATTTAAAAACTCAAGTTGTAAACTTCATTTTTCGTATTCTTTTAAATCAGGTTCGATAATCGTTTTTCAACAAATGGATTCTATTGCATCACAAACGGGTTGTTAAGTTGTGTACTTAGCAACAGTGCATTAGTAATACAGATTTGCGCCTGTCAGCGGGGCCATTCGTCTGATGACAGCCAAAGGGCACCATTTTTACCTATAATTGTTGTGATTTGTCACTCCGCTGTTTGGATATTCAATTTGGCTTCCAAAGCATGAACGATATTTCCATACTCACTGGTACCATGTTCACCAATTCGTTTTAAAGAAACACTTCTGAGTTTCATTCCATTCGAAGTTGTCCTCGGATGTAAAAAGGGACCAGTTGCTCTTGCTTCCATTAATTCGGAGAAGAGAAACCAAAAGAGTGAAAAAAAAGGCGCTGGAAGTATTTTTTTATCCCCTTTTAAAAAACCCTCACACTTGAAGTGTCTTCTTACCATTCAGATGTTAACAGATATGGGGTCTACTGAATGGAAATTACATAATTTTGTGAGATGCAGTAACAAAATATTATGAAAATAGCGTCGTTGTCTCCACTTAATTTTTTCCAATATCCTGTTACTATTTCATGATGCACACGTAGTAAATCCATTTAGATCCTTAATTACTAAGTCTGTAACTTGACAAAAATTAATAAGTACCGTCAATAAATGAGACAACGCGCATGAAAATAAAAATAAAACAAACATACTGCTTAATTTTTTATAACCCTAAACAAAACATTAAATATGGGAAAATCAAATGCGAATCTTACACCACTTAGTTCTTGAAAGACTCAGTTAGATAATATGTGAAGAAAATTCTGATGGAATTCCTAGTATCCAGCCCACACCGGGAGTGGACAAATTGACTCAAATGCCAGGTACTTGAGAGCAACAGTTTAAGTGTAGGGTCGGGTTAGAAGCAAGCAATATATTTAAACCGCCTAATGCTTTCAATCACAGAAAAAAGAGGGGTATTGCTACCCTCGACAAATCGAATCTAATGAAGACCAAAACCAAAAACAAAATAAAATAAATTTTAAAAAATAAAGAAAAACGATCCGAAATATGTGACCTTCGTCAACTTTGTTATGCGAACCACACGTGTACCGGCGATGCTGATGATGGGTGACTTTAAATTTCGTGATGTCACATGAATTCGACACCTTGTCATTTAGAGCCGCCGTTCTCGATACACGACACATCGAAGTTGAAGTTAAGTCTTTCAGAAACACCGAATCGTCCAACCACACTACAGGATACAAACCACTAAAACGCCGCGACGGGGGTACCATAAATAAAATTCGGTCGAATATTTTCCACTTGCTAGCTTCTGTTATACCGAAGCACACTGTACAAGATCTGAAATGCGTTGCCTGAAATTCGAGATGTTGAATTACATTTGACACCTCGTTATTTCAAATCGCCCGTTTCCTCGGATGTTCGAGATATCGACGTTTACGATCGAATATTTGTCGTCGTCAACTTTTGTTACACCGGCATGTTACAGGGGACGTGAGGAGGAATAAGTAAGATTCGGAATGCCAACGAATTCGAAACATCGCTATTCGTATAAGAGAGTGTTTGTGCAACGTCATAAGCGGACGCACATCATCATTTTGTGTGCCGCGCAGACTGCACTTAGAAGTTGAACAAAAGTGAATTCGTGACGTGCGCAGAAGAAGCGATAGTGCTTTAAACGTTCGAAGAATGAACAAGTCCCTTATTTTCGTGATATCGATGTTGCAGTCCATCTCTTCAAAACAGCGAATCGTCCAACAGGATGCAAACCACAAAAACACACCGCGCGCGTGGGTGGAGGCTGGGCCGAGCGAGCGGGTGGCGGTGGCGGCCGGGCGCAGTCGGCTGACGCAACGCCCTCGCCCTCGGCTAGCACACACGCCCCCGCGCGCGTGCTGGGCGGCGCGACTTTCCTTTGCTCGTGGCAACACTTCCTCTCGCCGCCGGGCCGGCTGAGCCGCAACTCCGTTCGCCCTGCCACCCCGCTTCTGGAACTCCGTTCTGCATGTGGGCATCGCGATCATCACATAGACGTCCGCCGTCGCTACCTCGAGCGTGCTGCGTTCTGTGAGTGATGTATGTATGTGTATGTGTTATGTGAGTGTATAGTGAGTGTATGTGTGTATGTGAGTGTATTGATGTATGTGTGTTGTGGTGTATGTGAGTGTATGTGTGTATGTGAATGTATAATGTGTATGTGGTGTGTGCAGTGTATGTGATATATTGAAAGGTATCTATGTGTGCTGATGTATGTGTGATGGTGTGTGAGATATGTGTATGTGTGTGGTGAGTATGTGTATGTGTGTGTGAGTATGTGTATGTGTGTAAGTGTGAGTATGTGTATGTATGTGTGTGGAGGTATGTGTAGTCTGTGTGTGAGTATGTGTATGTGTGTGTGAGTATTTGTAGTATGTGTGTGTGAGATGTGTATGTGTGTGTGATGTTATGTGCTGGTGGTGAGTGTATGTGTGTGTGAGTGTATGTAGTGTGTGAGTGTATGTGTGTGTGAGTGTATGTGTGTGTGATGTGAGTGAGTGTATGTGTGTGTGAGTGTATGTGTGTGTGAGTGATTGTGTCGTGGTGATTGTTGACTATTGTGGTGCTGTATGTATGTGTCTGTGATGTGTGTTGCAGAATGGCGAAAGAAATAGGCCTATGGGTGTCGCGAAAGT
>BOPP01000123.1:317201-338312 GCA_017312745.1 Gryllus bimaculatus | reverse complement strand
CACGCGCGCATCCCGGGTCTACAGACGAAACAACGCCAGCAACAATGGGTGCTCGTGTGGATTACAGTTTGAATGGAACATTAAATTAAAATTAACAATAAAAAAAAACAGCAAAAATGTTAAGCTACTATACTGTAATTACGGTGTCAGAAACATTTTTAGGCCTTTTGCCTCAATATTAGTTTTTAAATGCCCTACAAACGCTTTGTTTAAAAAAGTTATTTAATGATATAGTCAAAAATCCTTGCCGGGTGTTGCGGGTTGCATTTAGCACGAAATCTTAGGGTTTTTTTTTCTTTTGAAATTTTCCGATATTTTAATGAGAATTCTGTCTTTTAATTACGAGTTATTCGTAGCTTTACGGGGGCGATGAATCACAACGAAACATAGATTACACTAAAATAGGCTAGCGTTCTTGGATTATAAGTGGTGCAACTAACACAAACTTTGTTTAACCAAATTATTATTGACCAATATATTTATTTAATTATATATTGTCTTATAACCTGCTGTCATTCTGTTTGTCGATACATGTTCAGAAACCATTTTTTCGTTTCGTCAGCATAACTAAAACATCACGAGGATGAATTGTATAATTGTTGATGATATTCGCACTTCTCATAATTGTTTGGTTAAAAAACAACTTTGAACTCGCTCGACGTTCAGACATTGTAATAGACATTCACTTAGGTATAAACAGCTCAAAGCAATGTCGAGTTATCAGTCTGCTCAATGGCGCTTCCGCGGCATCCCCACTAAAGAGCGCTCATTAGTCATCAACGCCGTGTAGCGACGGGCAAGAAGACGGTCTTGATCATAAAAGCGGTAAGTGCGTTGCTTGATGTAATCCTGTATTTCAAGTCTTGATGATAGTTCCATACGGCGTGTAAAACACGCATTGAAATAAAATAAAAACATGTACTCTCCGATATTTGACCAAAAAACATTGAATTCCAAGGTCATAAAATGACATTAATTTCCGGTAATGTGAATGTAAATCAATTCATATTGCTAGTCTTGACTTCTCCTTGAAGATAAGGAGTATTTAATTAGACTTTTTTTAAAGAAACTCAACGCCACTAACGAGACATTCTCCGATTTTCGGGGGAAGCTCACGCGTCCGATGCAAACAGAGCGCCGGCAGTGCTACATGGGTAACGGCGGACTTTCGACCTAAATAATTGTTTGTGCGCCAGAAGAGCAATTCTCGATCGAATGTTAGGTCGGCGCGGCTCGAGACTCGAGGTGCCTCATCCATCGATTCGCGGTCGCGAGGCGCCGCCGCCGCCGCCGCCGCCGCCGCCGCCGCTCGCCGCGCGCCGCGCCGCCGCGCGCCGCCGCCACCGGATGCCGGCCGCCGCACTGCGCGCCTGCAGCCGCCGCCACCGCCGCCGGCCGCCGCGTGCTTATTGGAGCTCGCCTAATCGCAGGGCGGCCGCGAGGTCGCGACACCGCACCGAGACGAGGACGTGAGCCAGCGCAAGACTGCGATGGTGGAGTGAACGACCGGCAGAGGTGGCTCAGGCATCAACGGATGGCACCTCCAGTGCTCTACTGGGAGGTTCCTAGCTTCTAGTCCGGACGGAGTGCCAGTCACTCCACGTGCCTCTGACCGGGAGATCCTAGTTTCGAGTCCGGACGGGGCAGAATCATCGTATTCAGTTCTTATTAGTTACATAGCTAGGTCGAATTCAGCCGCTGTCCGGAGGAGATTTCCAGCGACCGGATGCTCTGATCGGTAGTTTTCCGTGGTTTCTCCGATCAACTCGAGGCAAATGTCGGAGGAATACCCTAACAAACGGGCTTCGGACCGCGCGCGATCATTCCTTCCCCTATCCTCATATCTTACATAGACACACACTCACTACACTCTCACACATGTGAGAACGGTCCGGAACTCATAGTTTGTCTTGGCTGGGACGATGCCCCGTTGGTGGGTGATACTTGGTTGGGGAAGGGAGGACGGCGCCGGATCTCACCATCCAGCGGGGAGAAGATCACCGCCGCCTCCCGAGAAAAACATGCACTACTCTTACGCGACTAATGACGTTGGCCGTTGCCGCTCCCGGTATCATCAATCACTTGGTTTGAACGAGGGGGGGTGGAGATCGCAGCGTGGCCGCTGAGCGATGGTGCGATGCAACGCGGACCGGAAGCGTCGTCGGAGAGACAGCACGGCTGGTGCTGTTGTATTTGATTTAATAATATTTTACTCAATGCCAGTGGCGGATTGTACTTCAACAAGTGGCAGCTCCATAGAATGACGGGAATGTAGTTTCCAAACTTTAAAACAGTAATGTATTATAATGTAAGCAATACATGTAAATTAATTAAGACTAAGTGTAACAAAAGTTTATATCCAAACATTATGCAGGGTCCGTGTCACGTATGTTCACCTCTCGCGCACATACTTCTGGCTTTTATTTCCAGAAAGCCTCTAGTTGTTACATTAGTTATGCATTGAGACAATTGCCACTAATAGAATCCATACAAAACAAAACCGAACTACGTTTCGAAATTTCGACGATCGCGCTCCAGTACTTGATAGCGAGTACAATTGTGTGGACATGGCGTTTTATACTAGTTGATTTCATGATCTCAGTTGTTGGCATTACTTCTACTACTCGTGACGATAAAGAAATCGAATTATTTTATATCGAAAACGCCTGGGGCCGGGTCGCCGCGTGGCAGCCGAAGCGGCGTTGCGCGGGCGGAAGAGAAACCGCGAAGGGGCGGCGGCCGCTGCGCGGCGCGGCCTTTCCAGCGCTCCAGTTCCGCTGTCGGCGATCGCCCAGATACGCGCCCCGCTCAGACGCCCGCTCTGCTTCTGACGGAGGGAGTGGGCGATGGCCGCTGGGAATGAGGGAACGGACGCTACGCTGTGCAAAGTGATGAATACACGCTTTCGCTAGTAAATCCATTTTTGTGCCTGGAACCGGGAGAGGTGGTTCAACTGATGACACTGCAGTGACATCGACCGGGAGGTCCTGCGTTCGAGACCCGACGGTGGCAGGATTTCCGACACTATCTTGTCAGCCAGGACGAATTCAGCCGCTGTTTGGAGGAAAATTCCAGCGGACGTCTGCTCTGATTGGTAGTTTTCCGTGGTTTCTCCGCGCAACACCAAGCAAATACCGAAGCAGAAACACCTAACAAACGAGCCACAGACCACGCACGATCTTTCCTTCCTCTTCCTTGTCCTATCCTCACCCCTTACGTACACATACTTACATCAATATGCACTACACTACCACACATGCTGGGAGACTCGTTGGGTGCTTAGAGCTTTACCCGGCATGGCGATGCTCCCCTGGTGGGAGATACCTGGTTGGGGAAAACCCTCGTAGCCGACGGTTGGCTGGCGCCGTATCTCGTCATCCAGCGTGAGAAGACCACCGACACCTCCCGAGGAAAACAATATACACTACACTTACGGGACCGATGACTTAAGATATTGACGCGCACGGAATCACTAACAATGCACTGCCTGGGCAAACGAAAATATTTTTAGGACAAAAAGAACACGGTTTTACCGAATAGTATTCACGTGTGCGTGGTTAAATGATGGTGAGAAGTGGATTGTAGACGGTTGATGTTCAACTGTGTGCTGTTTATATAGGTGTTGTGGTAAGATATCTTTGGCATTTTTAAAATAATTAAAGATGTTGTCATTGCCAACAATGTTTTTTAATTCAAAAGCAGCTTTCGATGGCTTAGCCATCATCATCAGTTGTCTGCTAGATGGAAGCCACAAAACGACTACCTGTGCTGTTTGTGTGTGCTGTTGGCTAAGTGTAATGAATGAAAATGTTGATGTTGAGTGGTATGATGACTGATATGAATAAATGATGACTACTGGCCAATGGGTGAAAAGTAGATACAGTGGATGAACAATGACTAGTCTTGGTTATGGGCAGTGGCGATGTGTAGAGAAAGGCAGCATTTGGAAGGTGGTCAGTTCATGTGCTGAGATTTTATTCTAAATAAAAAAATAGCATCTATCAGATACTATCGTAAATATTGTTTTGTATCTACCTAGATTTATTGCTTGTTAATACCAGTGCTTCAGTCAGATTAGTTTGCTTTCCAATGGAACAATACAAAATTAATTTAATTGAACTTCATTGTGAAAGTAAAGACGAAACAATTCATAACGTCATAAGTAGGGTGCGGATTTCTTTGTAAAAATATTATGAAAATGTGCTTGCAAATATGCTACAAATATTAGGAAAATATGCATAGTCTAAAGTGCGCCTTTTATTTCACACACATGCTACGTTTAAATTCGTCAACGAATATTTTTCCAAATTGGAAGAAGAAATGAGCATCCCTCTGCATTTGAATACAATACCTATTATTTTTATAAACATATAGCAGGGAGTTTATTATACACAGGATGTGGAGTTATAATTTCCACATTGAGTTTTGCGATACAATGTTACTACTTTGGACAGGCCATGTATTAATCAATTTCTACTCTGCGTTCGATAATTGCTGCTTGTATTGCATGAAATGAAATGCAGATGGATCCTTAGGATTAAGAACACACCGGTCGTCCAATCTGGTTAGCATATCCTCAGTTATGTCAGCATCCTTTTCACTTTCGCCTGGGAAATTAAACACTTATCGCGTGTTTATTCTGAGCGCGAAATGAACAAGAAATATAGAACGGAAACGGAAACTCTGCGATAATCTTCATTTCACACATTCACACCTTACGTATGCAATATTCACATCCACTGACAAGCATCTCAAGAACAGCGTTGCTTTTTCTTCTGCGACACAAGAAGCTGTTTTGGGTCTGCTGCAAGTCATGGAAGTTCTATCTAAAGAAAATATAATGAAAAATATTCCCACCTATTTATAATTCAATTAGTGAAAATCGTGAGAGAACCAGAGATCCTGAAAGTTTACGAAGTATATCATTCGATTCACTATTAACTCAAGAATTCAGGACAAATACTAGAAATTGGAAGTAAGTTTTACTTTTGTGTCTAAAACCTAATATCATGGTCTTGACCTTGTTATTCGCTTTACTGACGCTTGACAATGCCGTTTATCCCCTTTATTGCGTTGTTCGATAATTATATTTTTCTATTCATTTGGAAGCTTTTCCCCCCGACTCTTCTTGCACCATCATTGCTATTATATTGCCACCAATACTTTTAAATCAAACTGTTGTTCATTTACCATTGTGAATATGTTTTCTACGAGTATTACTCGGGAACGAAACTTTCTAGTTTTCGAATGTTGTCAACTACGCTCGTTATCACCATGATTGATAATAATCCAACTATATATAGCAAAAACGAGGGGTAGGAATTCTAGAACTCAAGAAAACGTGTAAGACTTGTCATACTTTTCCCACATATATCAGAGAGACCAATAATACACTTTCCGTAAGAGTCATCAAAACGTCTATTTCTGTCGAAATCTTGAAATCTATTTTCCACAGCATTTCATAACCTTCTCTCGTGTATTTCTCCGTATGTTCGTACATATACGAGAAATTAAAGGTCCATTCACAATGCAAACAAACATAAGCATGGCGTTAACATAAAAGTCAGGACGTCGTCAATAAGCGGACTCATTCACAATGCGTTCGCATAAGCATAACACGTAAGACGTTAACTTAAAAGCTTGCAAGTTTCAAGCTTCTGTGCTTATTCTAACGTAAGACATAAGAAATGAACGAATCACAGAACGGTAACTCCAAATCGAGAATCGAAATTGGAGTGAAGTCGATAGAAGAACTAACGTCATATGGGACATAAACACAGTCGATATCTTGAATTTGATTCTCCCATATAACCAGAAAGTCTCACAGCCAATAGAAACTTATTTTGCTTACGTTTATGTTGGGCATTGTGAATAGTTCAGTCTATCGCTTATGTTAATATTTATGTCTACGCGCTATGCTTATGTTTACGTTTGCATTGTGAATGGGCCTTTAATTTCTCGTATATGTACAAACAAACGGAGAAATACACAAGAGAAGGTTATGGAAAGGCTGTGGGAAGTATATTTCATGATTTCAACAGAAACACTTTCAAAGTCTCTTATGGAAAGTGTATTATTCGTCTCTCTAATACATGTGGTACACGTAGTAACATATTTGTACATATGACATATGTTAGACTACAACATTCAAATTTTGTATTCATTTAGTATTAGTCATAATTTGTAAAAAAAAAAAAAGTTTTTAATGTACTTAATTTAACGTCACGTGCGACTACAGAAACTGTAGAAAAGAACGTAGGGAGGCCGCGGCAGCGGGGGCTGTGATGTTTTGAAACGACGCCGCCGCCGCCGCCGTTCCTTGCTGAACGAGGTGCGGGGGAGGAGCGTGGGTTGCGGAACGCCGCACGCGCCGCGCTGTGCCGTTTCGTCGGTGGGCGGGCGGCGGCGGCGGCGGCGGCTGCAAGCGGCCGAAGGAGCTCCGACGTCTGCTTCTCTCTTTTACGACCCGCAGGCGGCGTAAAAATGTTCAAAAGCTGATACTGACGCCGCGAAAACGTCGATTACCCGACACGCCGCGTCCCGCTTCCTCCGCGGGTGGCGCGCTCCGCCTTCAGGCAGACCTCTCCCACTCGTTCTATCTTCGCCATTGACTTCTTTGAGCTTACGAGGAAATAATCATGTTTACTAAGATTCAAAACGTATGGTAATAATCTGATTAACATTACACTAATAAGGATCTTGACTTGAGGTCAGAGTGGTATTTCCAATTCATAAGGCCAACGATTGGGATCTGATGAATGAATCCCGAATAAAAACGAAATTAATATACTAGTTTTCTACATTGTTATTGATACTTTCCATATAGTTTTAAAACCCTCGTTCTCTATTCAGCCATTATTGATACGTCGTATGTTAATGTTATCGTCTATTTACTTAAACAAAGTACAATGCTTCGGTACATCTAGTAAGAAAATTAAATTATTAAGGATGTGTACATTAAATTGTTTCCTTCTTATTGTACGATGCGTTCAAAATTATTGATGTACCACGATATGTACGATACGTTCAATAAGGCGTTCAATAAATTCAAGGCCACTTGCCGATGTAGACTACCCACACGCCTCTTATTTCTTGTTTCTTTTAGGTGCAATACATATCCAAGTGCAAATAATGCTTCGACATTTGTATCTTCACATTTATGACTACCAACTTTTCGGCCTAGAGTAAAGTATATTTTAGAATGATTTTCAAGATAATTTATAGTCTCAGCACAATTATCTAAAACGTGTTTTGTTTAAAAGTCTAAGTATAATTTTCATGCATAGCTCTAACCTAACTACACACACCCGTAGAATAGTGGTAACTGCATTGTATTTCAACATTAGGGAAAGTCCAATGGCCGAGCCATTCAGTCACAGTATATCTTGCTTACATCACACTGCTTAAAATATCTCTTAAGAAAGAGGATTTTCAACACAATCCTTATTTCTCCATTGAAACTGCTTACAATGTAAAAAAAAAAATAATTTCACTCCGTTGGTCAGCAAAACTTACAAATCCATGTACCCGAGATGGAAGATGCTCTCAAATTAAAATTAAGAGAAAGCGACCATCCTACCAGCGTGAAGTAAGAAGGTACGTAATTTTTGCACGCAATCCATTTTACCGTTAGCTGAGTGCAGCGGGTGGAATCCTGCCCGAGGAGCCTGTTCTATTTGTGCCACATTCGCAGGGGAATGGGGCGGTTTCGCGTTTCAAAGGAAGCCAGCGCACGTCCGGACCGGCAACAATCGCGCGCTCTAATTTGCGCTCTTTCCGCTCGATGGCGCCGCGATCGGCGAGAACAATGGAAGTGCGCTTTCCGTTCCGCCGTGCAACTGCGCTGGAGCCGGCCGGATTGGAGAGAAATGAAGCGCGGTGGAATGGCCTGCAGACCGCGTCGTAGAAAGCTGAAAAGTTTCGACGAATTTGTCAAGGAGAGACAAAGGAATCAGAACGAAGCCCACTTGTAAGACTAAAAAGTCCTTCTCAATTGAAAATTAGACTAATAGTGGCTATTTTCCGCTGCGTAGAATTCTTCGAATCTTTGCCATCTCCTCATCTTTTGCATGTACCGTGAAAGTTGTTCTTAAATCTGTGGCTCCTCGTCTTCCTATTCTTACCAACATTTTACGAGAATTGAAGTGACCAAGCAATTTTAAATAAACTCGTTTTCAAATCTGTCTCTCGTTACTCTGAAAGCTGATTCACGAAATAAGTGAACGGTGAACTGCTTGTTTACAACTTTGATCTTTCTCACAGATTTTATAAAATTTGAAAACTCTCTTCCTTAAGGTCGTCGTAGATCACAAATACAAGTCGGTAATTAATAAAACTTCGTACATCTCTTTACATTTCGCATATTATTCCGTTTAAAAAATGAACATTGTCTGGCATTTGCTATGTGTATCTTCTATATTTTCTAAAGACTCAAATTTGGTCCAAGATTATTAAATACAATTTTAAATTTCATAATAAGATAAGTATACTAAACTTTATGTAGATATTTCTTTCACAAGAGGTCCATTTCACAATTCAAGTGAATTGAAAAATAACATTCATGAATTTAATTTCAAGAGGTTACTGTGATTTCATGACACAAGTGTCAAATTCAGACTTTACTTAGTTAAATATTCCTAGAGCAATAAATACCGCAGGCAATGTTATTATTACATGAAAACTCAAAAATGCCAAATGTTTGTGATTTGCAGAGGATGCAAATAAACTTAGGCCTTAAATCCTTTATTATTATTATTATTATTATTATTATTATTATTATTATTATTATTATTATTATTGTGCTTGTAAATATTTTGTGACACATCAACACTGTTTAGAAAACATTGACAACAATTATTGAAATGCATATTGGATATTATTAATTTATAAATCATTAGCTGAAATGCGACATAAAATTAAAATGTATAGCCATTGTGGAAATAGTGAAAGAAAACAAATGACTCATCTAAATATTTACCCGAGATGGGCGAGCAATTTTGATGATTGAATGAGATGGCATTAAATGTCGAACAAAATTTCCCTATTGCGAATATCTGATACTATCTCTCGACTTGCAATGACGCTTTCTACTGAAAACATACTCTTACAGAATACGTACGTGTCGTATCTAATCGTATTCATATTTAATCGTATACAATCGATATACACGTAGAGAAATTATTATCCGTGCTTCCTTGTATACACCCAGGTTAGACCATGAGGGAGTTGGAGGTAAACCTTTTCATTACCTTCGACAACACGGAGATGACGTGAAACAAAATTTAAAGGAAACAATGAAGAAACGAAAACTGAACTTTAAATTAAAATACATAAAAGAGAAACAGAGTGCTCAGAAGGGTCAAATAATCTTGATGGCCCCAAGATGCCTATAGTAGATTAGATTAATTTGTTGCGTAAATCGAGAATTTATTGCTCTTAAACTAATATTGGAAACGCGATAATTCTCTAACTTTATTTCAAGTTAGGAGTTTCAGGGACAAAAGATAATTTGCAAAGACAAATGAATACCATTTGCATTAAAAACTCGTTACGTCGTTAATTTGCTGGCAAAAGACAGGTAATATAAAGAAATAAGGTTTATTTTTATATTGATATCTTGTAGTCTAACTTTGTAAATTAATTTCCTATTTAAAATAATTTCCTATTAAAAATCCTATGTAAAATCTGTAGGAGGCAATATTGTTCCTAATCCGTGCCTGCCATTCCACTTTCCCGTCCCTTTTACCACACGATAACGGTCCGAAATTGGGCGAGGTCATGGCGTCACGGGGGGCGGAGAATTCCGCGCGGGAGGCCGCAGCGGCAGCCGCGACGCGTGACGGATCCGGCCGTCCTGCACCTCAGATTAACCTGGAAACGCAGCGGAGCCATTGGCCGCGCGGCGCCGTTCCCACGCTTGCAGACCAAACGCGCCGCCGCAACCGCGCCGCCGACCACATTTCGAATTGAATTGAATCTGTCTTATTTTACGTGGCGAGACTCGGGCCATCAGGCCCGCTCTTCCGTCTGACCCGCTACGCTCCTTTCATCAACTAGCAGAGGAAGGAGGTATTTCTTGAGCGAGAAACAGGCAATTTAAATTCAGAGGCGTCATTTAGGCTAGAGGATCTTTTACATACAAGTAAATCTACTAACATGGGACAGCCAGCTTTACTTCCCCTCCGAAGAATTTTTTCGCCCTTAAAAAACCTCGGCTTCGATCGGGGTTGAACCCGCGAACTTGGGTACAACAGTCCGGTACGCTAACCGTTACACATCGCCGTGCCGTTCGCCGTTTGCTGGTACCAGCTTTTTCTGTTTGACCCTGAATTTCTGGATTCCAGCTGCAGTCTCTAGGCTTCGTATATGCATAGAATCCTTGCGGGATAGGTTAGTACTTGTTTGAAAACGTATGCTTTTTTTCATTTATTTTAATTAATGACATTTATTTATATTATTTGTGCAGTAATGTGGGTGGGGGCGCTAACCTATATGTTAAACCTAAGCTTACACTAAATTTTCAATCTATTTATAATTTTACGCTTCTCATTTACATTATTTACACACGCATGTACTTATGATCTAAATTTACATACTAACGCTTACATAGTTACAAAGTAAACTTACAACAGACTCTACTTATTTATAATATTTACACGCACTAGCACTACAATCTAAACTTACATACTAACGCTGAGATTTTTATAGATTGTCAGTCAAACTCGCACTAGCTCTTGAGAGTCACAGTTGCAGCTACAATCCCCCCCCCGGCGCGCGCACACACACACACACACACATACTCACACACACATACACATACTCACACACACATACACATACTCACACACACATACACATACTCTCACACACACATACACATACACACACATACATACACACACATACACATACACACATACTCACACAAACACACACACACATACTCACACACACATACACACATACTCATACACACATACACATACACATACTCACACACACACACATACTCACTGATCACACATACTCACTGATCACACACACGCACGCACACACTCACCCGATCACTGCCCGTTTGGGGGAACGCGCTCGGTTGTTCTATGACAAGCACAACGGGTGGCCCTGTGGTCGGCGGTGCTCTCCCAACAAGCGAGTGCGCCCGGCCGTCGTACGCCAGGCCTAGCGTGGGCGCGGGCTCGGTACTCGTCTGGTACTAAATCATCTCTGGCGATGTGATTAAAGCAGCTCGCGGCCCCTATGCGTTCGCGCAGTTTCTTTTGCTATTGTCTCAAGAAGTATTATTGTATTTGAATTATGAAACAAAGCTCGTAAACTGAAATGATGTGCACAAAGTGATGTACGTTATCTGAGTTACATAATATAGAGTGATTCGAAAATGAATATCTGGCCTTTAAAAGCCGACTTCAAGATACGATAAGACACGTGAGATATTTTTTTTCTTGCGAAACCGCAAGCATAATCCCGACAGCGAAGAAAAATAACGCGCCTCCTTGAGACCAAACTTGCAACGAGAGGCCGCCAGGTCGGCGCAACGAAGAGGATGCCCCTCCCTCACAAAAGCGATGAATCTGGGGAAAACAACGAAAATGACTTTCGTAACGCTGAATACACGACGACATTTAGAGTCCCTTTACGCCCGCACTTGGTATTTTAAGTAGCTCAAGTTGTATAATGCATACTTTATCGTGCGACAACAAATTTTAGTGCATTAATGCATTGTATCATAAAGCAGTGTTTTATAACCAGACTGTGATCCTCTGTTTTGGCAATACAAACTATACAGGATAATTTGAAAACCAAATAATATTTTGAATAATTTGGAATTATTTCCAAAGGTTTTGAATTATTTTATTTCACAGAAATGACGTCATGGATAACCATAGCCCCATCTCGCGAGCACGGAGCAATATTAAATCATCCTTTATTATATTAGCATTAATTCTAAGATGATGTTTATTACAATAAAAATAGAGTATTATTGAGACATGCTTGACACATTTTATACTTATGACATAAAAAAATCAAATTATCTCGCTGACAAGTTCCGGAGTCAAATCTTCAGGTACTAAGAGAGGGGGTAACTTTTCTTACGCCAACAATGATTTTCCGTTTGCGGTGGCAAATGTCAATGCCTCAATTCTCCGCGGCCTTTCAATCTGCCACATACCGGTCGAGCTGGCTCGGAGCATCAAACTGATATTAATGATGTCTGAATGGGAGGTCCGAGGGTTTGAAACCCGACTAAGCAGAATTTTCGACACGAGAATTCTAACGGACGAATACATAGTTTTTCCGTGGTATCTACGACCATTAACCAACCACTGCCGATGCAGTGCCCTACCAAACCACGCGCGATTATTTCCTTCCTCTTCCTTGTCCTATCCTCTCCCCTTTCTTTCACACACCCTTCCAATTGTATGAACCACATTCGCACACAAGTCTGGAGACCAATCGGAAACTTAGAGCTTGTCTCCGTTTGGGCGGTACACTTCATCTCCGGGGGAGAAAACAGGATGGGGGAAACCCCGCAATCCCGCAGTCCGGGTCTGTCTCGGAAACGACTAAAGCAATTTAGATGAGGTTTGCAATGAAAGTTAGTTCCTGTTTGTGTAGTAGCTGGTTATCGTATGACAGGGTTGTCGTAGTAAAATCTTTAGCCGGAGAAACACGGGGTTGCTTCCACTAGTTATTGAATAAATCCTTTGACAAAATCGCCTTACACTCGCAATTCGGTTGTCTTACAAAGGGGTTGTTATCAGGACTTCCTGAATATTCATTTGCGCCAACTACAAAGTAGTAGAAATTACACTTGAGTAAATTTCATTTCTGTGCGACAAGAAATGATTAATTGTAGTCTCCCTACACATCCTAAAAAAGAAACGGTACATTTTCATTGCGTGCCTTCTTACAAGGGAAAAATGAAGACATATAGTGGTGTCAACGACTGCAGTTCGTGACAAGAGCCTTCCTTGTCCCCTAATTACGATTCCCTTAGAACGTGATTTTGTGAACAAGAAGTATATTAATTTTTCTTTTTCCGTTTGTAATTGCGTTGAGACTCTCATTTCCTACTTCCTAGTTTCCCCAGAAGCAATCGACACGGAAGGAAGGGTAACCCTGAGCGAGGAGTAAATTGGGAGGTGTTAGGGAAACATCACGTAGCATGGAACAAAGCACTTCAACTAACGAATCATTACGGAACAGATTGTCTCCAGGGGATTTTAACTAAAAATTACGTTTTGCGCTGTTGCCTTTGTTCCATGAAATAATTAAATTTTAAGATTGTTAAAGTTGTCGTCCATTTTTGTATTTTCACTCCTACTAATATTCGTATGGACACTTTCTTCACAATAAAAATACGTTTAATTGTATATCACTGATTATAAAATTAAACTGTTGTTCATTAAATATAATACAATCATTTATGTGCCTTCTCGCCACACGACAGCCCTGTTGTGACACAGCGTTCTTGGCCTCCCACGATAATGCCTTTATGACATTAGAAAAATTACAAAAATACCTCTCTGTTGCAATACTGGTTCAAAGTGTGGCGTATACACAAGTAAATCTGTGCACGTGACGTTCACACTTAGACCAAATACATCCTCTTCAGTCAAAACCTTCAACCACGGAATACCGCAGGCAAATAGCGTAAAATTCATTAGTCTACACCTCGACAGAAGCATCATGTGAAAAACACACATCAAAAATAAAATTAAAGCTCTCGAAATCAAAATGAAACAATTGTATTTGCTGCTAGACAAAAGTTTCTCACTCTCCCTCTATCCCCCTCTTTCTCTTTGTGACTAACACACTAGTAATTTACATATCATTATTAAAACCTGTCAGGACGCACGAAATACAACTCTCTGGCACTGCGGTATATTCAAACTCAGAAAGACTACACTATTTCAGTAAAAAATTACGATTTCTTGCGAATGCTGCACGGTTTGTTTCAACTAAAATAATGCACAATGACGTACACATAAACACAATATACCAAGAAATGCAATCCAATTTGTAAAAAATCAAAAACGCATTGAAAAATCATCCAAATCACCTAGCGCTAAAGTTACCCGACAATAGCCATGCTTAAGAAGATAAAGCACATTTCAATACCTGAACCAAGTAGTTTTGACATTTAAAACAAATACCTTAAGAATCTTCATTGATAATATCTGAATAGTGCACTGTTATTAATTAAAACAATTTAGAATTGCATTAAGTTTAATAAAACGTAATTATGTTTACGAAAATGTTATGTATTATATTTTGGTTAAAAAAGCTGAGTTAGGGTGCGTTAATATTATTGCATTTAATTGTTTTAATTTGTGTTACTGCTGAAAATGATGTATACGTATTTATAGTGTACGCAATTTACAATTACTTGTCACTACTAGTTTCACATCTGAGATAGAGACATAAGAACACACTGATATAGATACACCACATAAAGAAAATAACGTAACCGAAATGCAATAAATTTTTGATGCTTTACAAAATAGGAGAGGCTTGTGAACACAGGACAGATAATAGTCGATACACTCGCTGTTCCGAGAACGTAATGAGCCTACACGACAATAACAAATGTCAGAGGAATTCAATTGGATTTCTCCCGGAGACATGGCAATCAGTGGCAACAATCGCAAAAAGCCGAAAATTTCACCTTGTGGGACCTTTAGAGCCTCCCTAAAATTGCTTCGTTGTCACCTACAGCAACGATCTTCAACTTGGCTTCCGCGGAACCCTAGGGTTCCCCGACACGTTCACAGAGGTTCCTCAAGAGATCATTATTTGCTCAGCCAAAAACGAGGTAAAACGTAAATCATCTATACAAGTTATTTTTCATTTAGGATCGGGTTAGCAGACCGTCTTACTAAAATATTAGATTAATATAATATTGAATTAAAAATTACAATATTAATATAAGTTAGAAATAAAAAGGCAGTTGATAGTACAAACATGTAAGATGGATCAAACAATTTAAAAAAATTATAAGGATAAAACCAAAATACAAAAACATTAGATACTTTTTCCATTTCCAAATTTCATTTTCCATTTAGAGACATAAATATGAATTATATGAATTTTATTTTCCCCTTATGAAGCGTAAAACTACATTAAACGAAACGATGTGTATCTAAATAAGTGTAAAATACATTTGTTTGAAAATGTTTTACTGTTATTGTCAAAAAAAGGGATATCAAAGTATTAAATTATTAATATTATGCGATAATCACAGCATTTAATTATTATTGACAGTTTAAATAATTTTACGAATTTGAGAAGAAAAATAGCTTTGACAAACTAATTTAACTTCCCCTTAAACCTACGATTCTTTCCAGCAAACAATGAACTCGAAGGCTTCCTCACAGTGTAAGAAGTTGCCCCTGCCCTAAAGAACTGCAGTTTGAGACCCTATTACTGATATTAAAGGAAATTTTGAATAAAAACAAGCTTAAATTTTGAATTAAAGAAAATAAATTGTGTTCTACTATTATTATATTATACATTTCTCTACTATTCATGTATCTACTACTCATTATAATGAATTATAACAGAGGAGGAACCAGGGAAAAATTTGAGGAGAGGAAACTCAAAATGTTTTGGTCGAATGTGTCATATTACACTCAGCTCATGCTGCGATACGATTTTATTCGTTTTAATGATCATTGGAAAATATTTTTATTTTGAAGTTTCATGACAGGTTAAAATTAGAAGTTCCTGGATATTTTTAGGGAGGGGATTGAATGGAATTGATTTGATGCCTTATTTTACGTGGCGAGACTCGGGCCATCAGTCCCGCTCTTCCGCCTGACCACGCAAATTTCGCTACGCTCCTTTCACCAACTAGCGGAGAAAAGAGGTATCACTCGGGCGACGAAACAGGCGATTTGAATTTAGCTCAAAGGCGTCATTTAGGCTTGAGGATCGTTTACTTTCAAGTAAATCTACTAACATGGGACAGCCGGCTTTACTTCCCCTCCGAAGGAAGGCGTACGAAGGACTTTTTCGCCCTTAAAACTCCACGGCTTCGATCGGGTTTGAAATTGCAAACTTGGGTATAACTGTGCTATACGCGAACCGTTACACCATCGTCGCCGAGAAATTTCCCTCCCCGTGGATCCGCGCCTCATTATAATGAGGGAGTTTTATTTCTGCTCGTCAAAGACGGGTTACCTCCAGTTAGTAAGTTACGAAACACCCGCAGCAGTGACGTTCGGTCATAAACCCACCTGCGGATTTGACATCTACTGAAAGCGGTTTCCACAGAAGGAGCTGACGCGAGATACACGGCAGGGAAGCGGAAACAGGCTCTTTCCAAGGAGGATGCCTCGCCCCCCGCCCTCCTCCGTGCCTCCGGGCGGTCCATCGGTAATCTACAAGTCGATGCGTCGGCCTTCCGGCGCGGCGCGCGTGTGTAGTACTTGTGGCGAGTTCGCGGAAGAAGCCGCTGGAACTTCGGGCCCAGGAAGCGCAAGATCGACTGAGATGGTGGGTGGCGCGCTACTCGAGGAGGCGCTGCGCGTCCCCGGAAGCGACGAGTTTGCGCCCGCGGGAAGCGAAGGTCGAGTAAGTGGTTTCTTCCTGAATGCTCGAGGAATTTTTGAGGAGCGACGCAGAGGGCGAAGACAACGGAGGTAGAGGACAAGACTCGGGAAGAACTTGCAATCGATAACACACACACACACACAATCGAACTGTAGTCGTTTGACAATTATTCAACATGATGAAATTTACAGTACGTAGTAACTTAACCTATAAGGTTTATTTGAAAACAAATTGTTCTTGATTACATAATAAATAGACTGTGGGCACAAAATGAAGTAGATTAAATTGAAATGGAATGAACAATTCGTGTCAATGAAACTTTAATCTTTCCGCAAAAAACTCCACTAACACCTTCCCCCCCTTCTTTGAATAAATATAATTGTATTATATCAGTGCTTTGCAATGTTAATAAAAAGTACCTTTAGATTCCCGTTAAATACAAATGATTCATGAAGTAAATATAAAAGACAAAGCTTTGAAATGTTCTTTCAAAAATGTAAAAAAAAATGGATTGATGATCTGTCAAAGCCTCAAACATTCTATGAAAGTGTAAATGCTCTAATCCACCCTTTGGAGCTTTATTCAGGAGGCCTAACAAGGAAACATCCCGAGGCAACCCATTTCGATTTTAATAAATATTGAGTATGTTGTATGGGATAAAGTATTCAGTCTCACGAGTTTTTCAGAGAAAACGCTTTTTAAAGGGAGTGAAATAGCTAATCATTTGAAACAAATGGCATTATTTATAAATCTGATTCTGAGCATAAATTTCAGGAGAGAAAACGATCTCAAGCGTACCTAATGATAATAGTCTCGAAAATTAAAAGGTATCTTTCAAAATGGAAGGACGTCAAGTCCGATCTATCAAGAAATATATATTTTGAGAAAACTTTCGTGTACATTTGAGGGTTAGTTTTTTTTTTACAGACGGAGGGGACAACACACACGTTTTGAGAATAAATGTATAAGGGACCTCCAAAACATGTATTTTCTGTCAAGATTTTGACACCGATTTTCTGCAGCATTACACGACCATTTCTATACTACGAATGAATTGTGTTTGAGAAAACAAAGGACATAGAAAAGTGGAATCTGCGCAAAAATTGAATGAATGAAAATGTATTTCGCTGACAAATCCCAAGAAGCCATATAGCCAAGAAGCCATGCACGTCGAAGAAGGGCAGTGGCGGCGTGTGTGCTGTGATCCCATAAACACAAATTTTGCGCTCTAGAACTCGAAGGACATTGAAAAAGTGCTTCCCGAAGTATATAGCTTTGAGAAGAAGAAGAAGAAGAAGAAGAAAAAAAAGAAAAAGAAGAAGAAGAAGAAGAAAAATAAGAAAAAGAAGAAGAAGAAGAAGAAGAAGAAGAAGAAGAAGAAGAAGAAGAAGAGGGAAAATAACAAAACCTATGAATACGAAAGAACCAGCTGTAAGAAAAGAATTCTAACAGAAGCCAATATCTTCAAAATCAATAAACTTTTCGTTAAAACGTAACACTAAGCACACAATACACCTATAAAGTCGTACCTTTTAAGTCATTCATAAGATAATTGCCAAGAACACCGTATTAACAGTCTCTGAAAATAACTAATATAAATTTTGTGTTACCAATCATAAAAACAAAACATCGGTATACAGTATATAGAAATCACATTCCAACTTTGATTCCTCACAAATGAACAACCTTAAGAATTCAATAAGAACATTAAATTTATTCATCCGCAAAACACAATAATATTCTGATTACTCTGGCTACTGAATTCAAGGGAAATTGCTGGTTGCGACAGAATTTAGTAAATATCGCCTGTCTGGAATTGAAATGACCTTAACTTGACTATGTGCGTAGTATGCGATGTTGAAATAGTTTGCTCTACATAGTGAAGAAAGGCACGAGCTGACGCTCAATATTGCAATTGTGAAACGCCTACTAAAATAGAGTAAAATATCGAAAGAAAAAAGTTATCCGTTGGTAGCAGTTCTATTTCAGTCGGCTTAGGCGATTACACAAATACTTCATTCAAAGGATTTGATGTTTGACACCTTCGACATGTGACCCCCGAAAAGGGGATCAACACATTCGGCGAGTGGCGTGCGGCTGCTCGTTGAATCATGTGCTCACGGGTTGCTTGCTATTTTACGAGCGACGAATGTTTGGTGCTCGCAACACCCACGGCGTATCGGTCTTTTTGAAACATGAAAGGAGGCGAACATTCGCCGAACACGACAGCTGCTGTCGATAGGGCGTGTCGATATTCGACGAATATTGAATGTGTGAAACCTCCCTAAAACTTAGATCTCAATGAAGAAACGGAAATTGCTGATGATGTACTTGAATGGCAACATCAAAGGACATTATGTTAAATTGCGTGAGTTAGTCGATAAATGACCAAAGAGAGAAAGAGGGAGAAAGAGAGAGGGAGAAAGAAAAAGAGAAAAAAGAGGAGAAAAAGAGAAAAAAGAGGAGAAAGAGAGAAAAAAAGAGGAGAAAGAGAGAAAAAAAGAGGAGAAAGAGAGAAAAAGAGGAGAAAGAGAGAAAAAAAGAGGAGAACAAGAGAAAAAAGAGGAGAAAGAGAGAGAGAAGAAAAGAGGAGAAGAAGAAAAAGAGAGAAAGAAGAGAAAAAGAGGAGAAAAGAAGAGCGAAAAAAAGAGGAAGAAAGAGAGAAAAAAAGAGGAGAAAGAGAGAAAAAAGGAAGGAGAAAGAGAGAAAAAGAAAAGAGGGGAAAGAGAGAAAAAAGAGGAGAAAGAGAGAAAAAAAGGGAGAGAGAGAAAAAAGAGAGAAAAGAGAGAAAAGGGCGAAAGAGAGAAAAAAGAGGAGAAGAGAGAAACGGAAAAGAAGAAAAAAGAGGAGAAGAGAGAAAAAGAGGAGAAAGGAGAAAAAAGAGGAGAAAAGAGAGAAAAAAAGAGGAGAGAAAAAGAGAAAAGCAGAAGAAAAAGAAAAAAGAGAGAAAAAGAGGAGAGAAAAAAAGAGGAGAAAGAGAGAAAAAAGAGGGAAAGAGGAGAAAAAACGAGGAGAAAAGGAGAAAAAAAGAGGGCGAAAAGAGAGAAGAAAGAGTAGAGAAAGAGAAAAAGAAAAAAGAGAAACAGGAGAAAGAGAGAAAAAAAAGAGGAGAAAGAGAGAAAAACGAGGAGAAAGGAGAGAAAAAAGAGGAGAAAGAAGAAAAAAAGAGGGAAAGAGAGAAAAAGAGAGGAGAAAAAAAGAGAGAAAGAAAGAAAGAGAAAGAGAGAAAAAAAAGAGGAGAAAGAGAGAAAAAAAGAGGAGAAAGAGAAAAAAGAGGAGAAGAGAGAAAAAGAGGAGAAAGAGAGAAAAAAGAGGAGAAGAGAGAAAAAAGAGAGAAAGAGAGAAAAAAGGAGAAAAGAGAAAAAGAGGAGAAAGAGAGAAAAAAGAGGAGAAAGAGAGAAAAAGAAAAAAAAGTCAAAGAAAGAGAAAAAGAAAGAGAAAAGAGAAAAAGAGAAAAAAGAAAAAGAGAAAAAGAGAAAAGAGATAAAAGAGAAAAAAGAGAAAAAGAGAAAATGGAAAAAGAAGAAAAAGAGAAAAAGAGAAAAGAGAAAAAGAGAAAAGAGAAAAAAGAGAAAAGAGAAAAGAGAAAAAGAGAAAAAGAGAAAAAGAGAAAAAGAGAAAAGGAAAAAAGAGAAAAAGAGAAAAAGAGGAAATAGGAGAATAAAGAGAAACAGAAGAAAAAGAGAAAAGAAAAAAGAGAAAAAGAGAAAGAGAAAAGAGAAAAAGAGAAGAAGAGAAGAAAGAGAAGAAGAGAGGAGAGAGAGAGAAGAGAGAGGAAGAAAGAGAGATAGAGAGAGAGAAAGAGTGAAGAAGGAAAGAAGAGAAGAATGGAGAAGAAAGAGAAAGAGAGAGAAAAAGGAAAAAGAGAAAAAGAGAAAAAAGAGAAAAGAGAAAACGAGAAAAAGAGAAAAAGAGAAAAATAAAAATGAGAAAAGAGAAAAGAGAAAAAAGAGAAAAGAGAAAAAGAGAAAAGAAGAAAAAGAGAAAAGAGAAAAAGAGAAAAGAGAAAAAAGAAAAGAGAAAAAGAGAAATAGAGAAAAGAGAAAAGAGATAAAAGAAGAAAAAAAGGTGAAAGAAAGAGAAGAGAGAGAGACGAAAGAGAGCGGTAGAGCGGTAGAGCGGGAGAGCGGGAGAGCGGGAAAGCGGGAAAGCGGGAGAGCGGGAGAAGGCGGAGAGCGGGAGAGCGGGAGTGCGGGAGAGCGGGAAGAGCGGAGAGCGGAGAGGGGAGAGCGGGAGAGCGGAGAGCGGGAGAGCGGGAGAGCGGGAGGCGGGAGAGCGGGAGAGCGGAGAGCGGGGAGCGGAGAGCGGGAGAGGGAGGAGCGGAGAGCGGAGAGCGGGAGAGCGGAGAGCGGAGAGAGGGAGAGAGGAGAGAGGAGAGAGGGAGAGAGGGAAGAGCGGAGAAGAGCGGAGAGGCGGGAGAGCGAGAGCGCGAGATGAGCGAGAGAGCGAGAGAGCGAAAGAGCGAGAGAGAGAGAGAGCGAGGAGTGAGAGATGAGAGAGAGTGGAGCAGATTAACAAAAATGCAACTAAAATGCCCCT